>JAQQSZ010006375.1:0-13608 GCA_028646595.1 Phalanger gymnotis
CAAAGACCATCCAGGCTGTCCTGGGCTGGGGCCCTGCTTCCCTCTGCCACTTTGTGGGTTCTGCAGCTCTAGAATTGGTTCAGAGCCATTGTTTTATAGGTTTTTGGAGGGACTTGGCGGGGAGCTCATGCCAGTCACTGCTTCCCAGCTGCCATCTTGGCTCCGCCCCCTGTTTATGATGTTTTAAAGTGTTTCTTGAGAAGAGGATGATTTAATTTTACATACAGAAGATGCATATTTTTTATTATGTTCCTGTATTATACACTTTCAAATTCCTCAAAATTTTATTTACTGCTTGCTTTTTGTGCGGGGAGGGGAATTTATACTAGATTCTGAGGGAGATAAAAGTTGTAAAAATGACATTTCTTGCACTCTTAAGAATTTGCTATTATTTAATAGTATTATTAAAACTATTATTTAATAGGGGATTGTGACATTTACCTAAGTGTAATAGAAGTTAGAATATGATGGGTGCATAGGAAAGCGGTAAGATCGAGGAAGAATGAATTACTTCTAGCTGTAAGGAATAGAGAAATTTTCATGGAAGAGGTATTCCTGCATCAGAATCTTCCTGCATCAGGATCTTGAAAGAGAAGCAGTGGAACAAGTGGAGATGTTCAAGGAGTACATTCTAAGCAGAGGAATCGACAGACCTTGGTGTTCCAAACACAGTAGTTTTACAGTTTTCAGTAGATTCTTTTGACCAGCTTCACTGGCGACAAATCTTTCCTTGGAGGTAGTATTTGATTTTTAGAGATAGCCAAAAGTTATTAAAGGTTGTGTTGGTGTCTTAACGTGGAAGATCATCAACACCAAAGCGGGTAGCATTTTTCGTTCTTCAGTGATGAGACTGATTGTTTTGTCAGGCTCTTGAACAGTTCTCAAAAGGAGCCCACACCTATTTGAGTAGTTGGAGCGTCCTTGGAGTAAAGATGTGGGAACATCATTGGAATTAGTGTGGCCTTCCAAAGGAACCACTCTAAAGGATTTGTATCTCATTGGTTTTGTGATTCCCTTTGCTAGTGCAGAAATCCATGCTATGGCTGCCTTCTGATTCTGCTCTTTCTGTACTCAATGATCTAGAGGCCTTCCTCTCATCTTATTGATACAATTTACATTCTATATGTGCATTTCTTTTCCCTTGTTTTTGTTGTACAACTGACCTACTTTTTCTAGTAATATTTGTCTTTGATGATGTCTTTTTTAGAACAGGTTTTTATTTCTGTATTTTGTTTTGACAAAATAGACACTTCTCAATAAATCTCAAACAAAATATGTTCCTGGAAAATAGTAGTTTAAATAGAGTGATAGTACATGATAATTTTTCCCTATTGTAGTTTTCTGTTAAGAGAAAGGAAGGCTCTGAGCTTTAACTTAAGTAGTTGACTTCCGTTATTGTCCCTTGAATTAGATGTGAGTTTTGTTGCCATTTAGTGTCATCTTTATTTACATTGTTGTAGTCATCATGTATATTCTTTTGACTCAGCTTCTTGATGACGTCCTTTAGTCATTTTTTGTGTAGATCCACACTGGTAAATATGTGGCATAGTCTCCTTTCCAGTGAATACCCTTTGGGTTACCTATAATTTTTATTATTCTGAGATCTTATTAACAGCCATGTTAATTTTTTTCATTAGAGAATGTTATTGCTAAAAGCAGTTTCACAGAATTGAGTAGTTTGGGATCATGGAAAACTGTATGAAGTTTCCAAATGCCCACTTTCCAGTTCGGTCCTGGAGTGAACCCATTGTCTATCTACAGTATCTGTTCAAGGTATATAAACTGGGCTGTCTCCAAATGTCATAATTTTGGCAATTTCATCTACTTTTGATTTTTCTACTGTCAATAGGGAGGGCACTGAAGAGAAGCAGATTTTATTTGAATTTTACAAATGGAAAAGTTCAAGTGGTGACCTGCTCCCATGGCTGTGTGGTGCTTTAGTAGCAGAAATCATTGGACAAACAAATGACTGTTGACAGTTCTTCCTTATCTATCATTAATTTCATTTTATATATGTTTAGTGCTACTTTTCCATAGACTTTTTATATTTAGTTAGGATGGTTTTGCAAATTGTGTCAACAAAAATATTGGGCTTTTTTAAAAACCTGATCCACATTTCACTTCTGTTGTTAGCCAGGTAGACAGTTGAATGCACACATGAAATACAGCTTGTTTCATATAGCTTGCTAAATGTCGTGAAAGATTTCCCAGGTGACAACACAGTTCCACTTTTTTTGAAAAATAACATGTCCTCGCATTTTTGGCCCTATGTGTACCTCTATATATCTTAACTGATGTGGTGAAAGAGGGCACTTTATTCATAAAGATAGGAGTTATTATTTAAGTAGATGTGTGCCTTTAAGCTATTAACTTCACCTGACGGTCAGTTTCTTCTGTAAAATGTGAGAGAGTGGAAAGCAGATCCGAAGTTGACAAACTTGCTTTGTAACTTGGAACCAACCTCCAAATTTATGGGTAAGCAAATTTTTCAGGTTTCATGGTTTAATGTTTAACAATGTCCAAATATTTTTGTCAGAAGTAAATAGTATAATTAGATTACAATATACAGAAAAAAAAATCTTAGAGATTGAATCTCCCAGATCTCTCCCAGCCCAGAAGTGTAGTGGCTATTCTTAGGCCAATCTCGCTACTAATTGGCACAGAAGCTTTGACTTCCATTTCTAACCATAGTTGGTTTGCCACTATTTGGGCAGCCTCTCCCAATATTCCTTCCCTCCCTTCCTCATGAGGTTCCCCACCCCCATAATGGTGCCAGACAGCATAAATACCTGATCCAGTTTTGATGCCATCTACTAGCATCAGCCTTCCCATTTGAGCAGAGATTACAGGTTACCATATCCAGTAGAAAACAAATTTAACGTCTTAAATGAGCTTAAGGATATTTTGACCCTTAGATTATCTTTTACACATTGTTTCTGACTCCCTTAAGAGAAAAAGCTGTATACGCAGCTTGTCCTTGGACCAGAGGTATTGATGGGGTAGGAACTGAGGTGCTACCTAACCTCACAGTTTTCAGACTAAATGGTTTCTTCTATGACTCCGCCCCCTAACCCGCCCACCCCTGAAAAAAAAATTCCTTCAAAATAACTCACCCTTTACCAGAGCTGCTGAACTTTCCCAGAAACAAGTATATTTTCTTGTTCCCTCCCATATAGCTTCTCTTTGGAAAAGGGAAACAGTTTTTAACTTCTACCCTCTCCATCATCTAACCCAACTCACAAGTAGCAGTCTCATGGTAATATGGATAGAGGTGGCATGTTCACCTGGTGGCTGGAATTTATTGAACCTTTAGTAGTTGATCTCAGGTTCCTTTTGGCTATAAAATTCAGTTCCATCCTTATTAGTGTATCATGATTCAATTATAAAGACCACACAGTGCAAATTTGATAATACTTTGCTTAAACTCTCTAAGTGGTCTTGCAAAGCTGTGATTCTAGATTTTTTTTTTTGTAGAAAAGCATATTTGTGTTAGGACTCAGATGATAAAATTCTTTTGTAAGAAACTGTTCTTTTTCAGGTAAAAATTTCCAAAAATTTTCCAAAGCATTTGGTTGCCCTAGTGATGTTGTCAGATGGGCTTCAGAAATATGCTTTTTTGTTGCCTACATGTATAGCAAACAGCCTGCTTATGGTGGGAGGAGTGTCAGATAGAGTAGAGGTCAAGAGAGACCTTGGTTTGAATTCACCTCAAACACTTGTTGTATGATCATTAACTTCTATTGAATGGAAATAGTATAGTAACACTTGTTTTACCTAGCTCAGTGAACTATCTGATTGTCAAATAAGGTTTCATACACACGCACATGCACATGCGCGCCTATATAACAGTTGGCAAATCTTAAAGCACCATACATAGCTGTTATTTTAGCTTGGTTAGTGGAACAAAAGGTTTGTATGGAATTCACTGATGTGATGAAAGTATTCTCAGCTCAGAATTTTCACAATATAATCTCTTGGTTTAAAACTCTACAGAAAGCTTTTGTATACTTCTGTCATTTGAGTATCATATCTACCCTTCGAGGTAGTAAAGGACAGGTTTGATTTGCATCATTTTACAAATAAAATTGGGACCTTTAAAGGCTGCATCTTTCCGAAAGGGTCAGCTAGTTACTTCAGTATTAGGACCTAGGTTTTTTTTTCAATGATCTTTCTGTCAAATGATACCATTTTCCATTTTTATTTTTTTTCTCTCAAAATTTTGTTATCTTTCATTTTGACATTACCTTTATTTCTTAATATATCTCTTCCCCTGTCCCATCCAGAGTGTCATCCCTTATAAAAGTAAGAGAAAAAGAGTTGAAGGAAACCAATACATAGTCCCTGTCAGATAGCGTATGAATTACTTCACGTGCACAGCTCCTTAATCCTGCAGAGAAGGGGAGAAGGTGCACTCTTACCTGGTCTTTAGAGACAACTTTGTTTTAAAAGTTTCATTTCTGGAGCTCCAACTGGCCAAACTTTAAGTTGAAAAATATGAACACTATAGAGATTTTCTTTTTAGTATAAATAAAACCATAATTTTTTATGTTATTTGGTCTTCTTCTATAGATGTCTTTTTTTAAAAAAATGTGCTTATTATTGGTATGAGGAATATATGCATAGGGTTGATAAAATAATTCCCTCCTTATAATTGACTTAGTGTACTTATGCTAGTCATTAATCAGGCTAATGCCAACAAGAAACTTTGGACAGTATTCTTTATATTCTGTAAGGCTTTGTAATTTAAAAATTATAGCTATTTGTGGAATACACTCTCTTTGTTCTTTTTAATATTCAAATGAGGTGTGTTAGTACTTGATAGCACAAACTGTTTTAACTCTTGCAAGTTTATAGGTCATAATACAATGGGAAGAACACCAACTCTGGAGTTTGAAGTCCTGGGTTCAGAACCTGTCTCTGATGCTTACTACTTGTACGATCTTGGGCAAGTCACTTAAGCTTTTGTTGGCTCAGTTTCCTCACTTCAGGGATGAGGTATTTGAACTAGATGACCTCCAAAGTTTCTTCTAGCAGTAAATTGAGGATTTGAATGGTCTATGATCTCTTCCTCTAAAAAGAAATAAAAACGTAGTCCACTGATGGCTTTAGAGTTGTTCATCTCCTTAGAAAGCAGCCAGAATTCACAAGAAGGCTATGTGAAGTCTTGGGTTTGAATCCCAGTTCTGATCAATTTATCATGTGACATGTGACATCATATGAAAAATTCATTGACTCAACAAGCATTTTTCCTTTTAAAATGTTTCATTATGCTTTTCAAAACATCCTTTTCACTTTCCAGTTATTATTATTCATACCTCCCCTCCCCACTCTTGTAACAGATTGGTACAGTCAAAAACAAATCAACAAATTGTCCATGTTTAAAAATGTATGGCTCATCTCAGATCTGTGGTCTACCACCTCTGCCCAGAGGCGTGTTTGATCATGTCCTTTGCATTGCATTGGTCAGAGTTCTGGAGGCTCTCAGTGTTTTCCTGTATATCATTGGGATTATGTAAATTGTTTTACTGGTTCTCCTTCACACTTTATCAGTTTATAAATCTCAAGTATGTCTCAGTTCTTCATATTTATGATTGTTATGGTACAATAATATTTCATTATATTCAGATTCTACAATTTGGTTAGCTATTCCTCGGGTGCTGGACACTCAGTTTTGTTTCATTTCTTTTTTGTGATAAAAAACATTGCTATAAATATTTTGTTATCTATGGAACTTTGATTTTAATGGAGCATATGCTTAGTATTGGAATCAAAAGGGAGATGTACAATTCAGTCAACTAGTGTTTGTTATTATTATTACTATTGTGCTCATCAGTGGTGATAAAAAAAGCCAAAACAAAAAGTCCCTGCTTTCAAGGAAATGGGACTAATAGGGAAAACAACATACAAATGACTATAGGTACAAGTTAGACACACAATGGAAAAAAGGCCAGTGAGGAGGACTAGGAAGGGCTTTTGCAACTTTTTAATTGTGATTCAGAAGTTGTTTTCCAAAAGAGTTGGATCAGTTTACAGCTAGCTCTACAACATCTGCATGCCTTTTTCTGCAGGACCTTGGACATTTGCCATTTTAATTTTCGTGAATCTGATCATGATATAATAAGTATTAAACACCTGTACACAGAGAACTATGTTGTGTGATGAGGTACAGACAAAGTTAGAAAGATCCGTCTTTACCCTTTATTAGTCTCACAGTCTAGTAAGAGGATGAAATACCAACTTCGATAAATACAATAATAATGGTATTGCCTGTCTCTAAAGGTTGTTTTAAGGAAGCATTTAAAATGTTACAGAAATGTGAGTAATCATTTTTTTAATATTTGAATATTTAAAGGATCTGTGATTTCATCATTTTCAGTA
Source organism: Phalanger gymnotis (assembly GCA_028646595.1). Lineage (NCBI taxonomy): Eukaryota > Metazoa > Chordata > Mammalia > Diprotodontia > Phalangeridae > Phalanger > Phalanger gymnotis. The sequence continues at coordinate 6,379 of JAQQSZ010006375.1, forward strand.
TTTTCTGCAGTGATGTAGTTTGTAACTCCTTAATGATTATTAGGTGGGGTGGTCTTTGAGTACTATTTTAGCCAGCTTAGTCAAGAGCCTCTGTGAATTGAAACCTACTTGTTCTTTTAGCAAGCCCATCTTTAAAAAGGCTTTCCATTGTGGTAAGACCTAACAACTCGAACTGTACTGGTAAAGCCCAATGGAAACACAAGGATTGAGTCATGCTTTAGTTGTTATTTAGTAAAGGAATACTTTGAGTTATTGTTAATCCAAATTGGAGCACAAAACACCTGTGTTTAATTAATAGTAGGTATGATGATAATTTAGGTAGATATAGTGTGTATTAGTTTAAACTTTTACCTTGGATTATTGGGTAATTTTCACCGAGTAGCGTTATAGTACACCTTTTCCCAGCTCATGCGGTCTAACTCAGTTTTTTTAAATGCTTCTATCTTTTACTCTCCCCACCCCACCCCACCACTGGAAAAAAGGAAAAACAAAGCTCTTGTAACAGATATACATAACGAAAGAAACCATTCTTCTATGAAGTCTAACTTAGGAGGAGTTCCAAGGACGTCACAAAATTAAAACTAATTTTTGAAAAAAGTCTTACATGTAGTGGGAATGACTATTTGACTTGTAGTATGAATTCTCTTAGGATTGTCAGGTTGTGTCTCAGTTAATCTTTCACTTTTATTGTTAGAATGTTTGTGGTTCAGATGATAGATCAGTACATAATCTGTTTATGGTTAAACTAAGAACTATTTACCTAATGGCTGTTATACATTCTGTGATAGATAGCTATTACTAAACATGTAGATCAAGACATCTTTTAAAGCACACCCATTCACATTCTGTTGTTGATATTAGTGAAGATTTGACTCAACAAAATTGACTACTTCCTTTCTGCAGGGTTCAGGCGTATTGGGAAGCTAGGTTTTTCCCTAGCTATCCACATGTATATTTCATTCTTGCCCTCTTGAAATTTGCAGTGTGGCTTATAAAGACTTTCAGCCCCAAGCCTGATCTGTCTTATGATAGTGCTATTAAAATAAAAATTTTTGTTTTCTTCTGTTTTTTATTTGTACTATGGTAGGGAAGCCAGGGTAAATTGAAATTCTTTAGGAATTAAGACCTAGGTTCCAGCTCCCTCGCTTACAAAATGAGATTAATAAATTGCGACTCTGACAATTTATAAAATAGGATTGATAATTTCTTTCTTGTTTCTCTCAGTAGTTATGAGAATCAGGTGAGATAATGAATGCAAAAGGATGTTATGCCTATTAATCACAGATGCTTAGGATATGAGATAGTATTTGGATTTTTGTTTAGCTGGGAACAGAGTAGAAATTTTTGTTTTAGTCCTCATGGCAAAAAGATTGCAAATTTATATTCAACAGGTTGCCGCCTTAGTGAAGGTAATTTAGCTTTAGATTTAGGATTACATAGTGATTTTTAAAACCATGTTAACTGTCAGGTAAATTATAGTAATAGAGAGGACAGAGCCTGAATCTGTATTAACCCATTAGTAATATTCTTGGGAATAGTTAATTTTGAAAAAAACCAAAAACAACCCCAAATTCCCCCCCACCCTCCATGATATCAGTTTATTTTTTAGTGTTATTTGTTTTTATATAGAAATTGAAAAAAATGTTTCATCAAGGATTTCAGTCTGTCAATGTTTTTTTGCCTAATGAAGTTATTATACATGGGGGATTTCATGTATCTGCTGGCTACAGTTGAATGACATCTTTTGTTTTTATATTACCTACATTCCCCACTATATTTGGCTGCACACACACAGCCCCCCCCCCCCTTAAAGATCTATCCTTTATAACAAACAATGAAAAAAAGGCAGAATTTAGGGAAAGTAACCAGCACATTAGCCAGTGCAGCATTTTGTGCCGGGTTCCACACTTAAAATCCCCCACTTCATGAAAATGAGGCAAAGGAGTGCATCCTAATATCTTTTCCTTGGAGCCAAACTTGGCCATTTCATTTTCACAGCATGCAGTTTCTGTGGTCATTCTTTTACATTTATGTTGTTATCGTTATGTATATTGTTCTCCTAGTTCTGCTTACTTCATTTTGCATATAAGGTTTTTTATGCCTATGTATATTTCCATGCTATAATTACAGTCATTGTTTTTACAGCACAGTCATATTGCATTCCATTCACATACCACAACTCATTTAGCCATTCCTCATTCGATGGGCATCTGCTTTGTTGCCACTTCTTTGCTGTCACAACTGCAGCTGTAAATGTACATGTAAATATGTCTGTTTTTTTAAAAGTTATGAGAGCTTTCTGTAGCTGTAGTCCTGATTGACTTTTTTTTCTTCTGTGAAAGAAGAGATAAATTTATAAGGGACCTGGAAGGGACCTTCAGAAAAAGAAATATATTAAGTTTTAAAATGTGCAAAGCAGTGTGGTTCATTAATAGCAGTTTGTTATTTACTGTGAGAACCTTTTTAGACACACAGGATCTAAAGATGTTGAACTCAGAAATCATTCAGTGCTATGCAGGTGAAGAAACTGAGGCCAAGAGAGATTAAGTGATTTGTTCTGGAACATTGCATTGCATTTGATTGCATTCGTGAAAGAGAATGAGACTGGATTGATGAGATGTATTGTGGAAACTAGTATTATAGGGTCAGTTGAGACTTAGATGTGGTTCTAATTTATTCTTGAGATGCAGAATATCTTAATTTGTAATAATTTTGAGCCATTGACTAAGAATTCGATAAAAGATTCTAACTGATAGTACTCAAAGAAGTTAAGTTTCTACTTCTGATTTGCACATAGTAGGTGCACAGCAAATCTGACAAAATATTAGACTGTTTGTCCCTGGCACTCAGTGCTTCAGAGATAACTAATTTCATTAATGATTTACAAATTTGGTAATACAGTATTTAATCTCAGATCTTATTTTGAGCTCTTAGTATCAATGTTGTATGCGTGCTTTTAAGGAGGACTTATACTTATTGAATAAAAATTATTTTTGCACTATAAACAACTCTAAAGTCAAAACATATACTATATTTAACGTATTTAACAATTAAGCTATTGCTTAGTTGTGATAGCACTTTGTCTTTCCATTTAATTGTCATGTTGTGCATTTATTAAATATTAAGCACCTGTTCTATGCAGGTTGGTGATACAAAGTTTAGTTACGGAACAGTTTCTGTTCCTGTGGAGTTTGCAGTCTAGAAGTTGGTTAAAACAAAGAGATGATAATCAATATTACATAATAAATTTATTAACAAATTACAAAACAAGTGGTTGGGGAAAGTTTTGTGGAGAAAGAAGCATTTGAATTGAGCTTTATAAGTTTATTAGGAATTAGCCAGCAAAGTGGGGGAAAAAATGACATGACAGGCATAGAGGATGATGGGAGTAAAGATATAGAGGTAGGAGAATATAGCACATGTTTAGTGGACATTGCATTTTTCAGTTTGATTAGGGCATACCAGTGCATGGAAGGGGACTGACAAGTAAAGTAGCATCTTCTATATGGCAGGGCCTCGAATGCAAAGGAGTTTGAAATTTATTCAGTTAGGCAAACAGGACCCATTGAAAATTTTTTTGCAGAGGATCATAGACTCATAGATTTAGAGCTGTAAGGGACTCTAGGTATTATGTTGTCTAACCATTTCATTCTAGATGTGAAAAAAATGAGGCTCAGAAGGAAGTGGCTTCTCCAAAAACTTACGATCAGAATTAGGATCCAAGTCCTCCACTGCCTCTAACAAAATAATAGTTCACAGTTACATAGTGCCATATGTTTTGCAAAGTGCTTTCCTCCCAGTCTGAGATAGATAGTTGCAAGTATCATTATTCCTGCTTTACAGGTAAACTGGGTTTTGAAGCGATGAAGTTACTTGCCAGCCACAGAGCCAGGACTAGAACCCCCAGGGCTTTTGACTCTTTTAAGTCTTGTAACTTTTTTTCCCTTTAACTGGGCTTTTCTGACATGAGCAAGGCTTACTTAAGTATATGACCATATCTATGGGTAAGAAAGATAGTTTTAATGGGAGTATGAAGGGCAGCTGGTAGAGCACCACGCCTGGAGTGCAGAAGACCTGAGTTCAAATGTAGACTCAGACACTAGCTCTGTCTCCCCTGAGTAAGTTACTTAATCTCTTCTTTCACTCTGTTTCATCAGATGTAAAATGAGGATAATAAGTAGGTAGCACTTAACCTCCTATGGTGGTTGTGAGGGTCAAATGAGAGAATATTTGTAAAAAGCCTGTAACACAGTGTCTAGTGGTACATGATATGTGCTGTTTGTCTTTCCTTTTCCCTTTTCCCCCTTTCTCACTTTGAAGCTTCATTTTAAAAAAATTGATATATTTTGATTTTAGTTCACCTATTATAAATATTATAAATACATTCCTCCTTCATCTGTTTTTTTTTCCCCCAGGAGGGAATGCAGGGCAATGGGGGTTAAGTGACTTGCCCAAGGTCACACAGCTAGAAAGTGTGTCAAGTGTCTGAGGCCAAATTTGAACTCAGGTCCTCCTGACTCCCGGGCCAGTGCTCTGTTCACTGTGCCACCTAGCTGCCCTGCTCCTTCATCTCTGAATCAGCAGGTCATCCCTTCTTACAGAGGGGGAAACAGTTTATCAGAACTAACCAACACATCAGCCAATTCTGACTACACTACATAAGTCTGAGATCCAATTATCTCCTAGATCTGTGAGGGAGGGATGTGTTTGCATGTTCTCATTCCTTCTTTGGGTCATTGTAATTACTTAGTTTCAGCGTTTTTTTGGTGTTGGTAGTTCTTAGATTTATGATGTTACAGGCATTGTATATGTTGTTTTTGTAGTTCTGCTCTTCCTCAATTAATGGCTTCCCTGAATTCTTCATATTTGTTTCCTTAGGTACAGTAGTGTTCCATTGCTTTCTATTGTCATTTTGGCCAACTTTTACTGGATATGAGGTAGAACCTGAGTTGCTTTGATTTGCATTTCTGCTATTCCCAGTAAGGAGCAGTTTTTCATATTTTTAATACATTTCAATTCTTTCCAGAACTTTTTGTATCCTTTGACTACCTATTATTGGGGAATGGCTCTTGGTTTCGTAGATTTATATTATATAGCTTGCCTGACGAACTCTTTTTCAAAGAGACTTGATGGAAAGATTTTTTTTTCTCCAGTTAACATTAAGCTTCGTTTTTGAGTTTAGCCATACTTTTATAGCATTGTAAATAACTTTAATGATCTTATACATTTTTATGAGTATGAAAACTCCCTTTGCTAATGCAGAACATTTTCCCTATGCGCCTCAGTAGTTGGTTTTTATGAGTTGTGGCAAAATAAAAAATTGAGACCTTCATGTTCACCCTTCTGGTGATGAGCCTTTACATACTTCCTTTTGCTAGTCCCTCTGTAGACAGTTTATGCTCAAAGTCATCATCTTGTAGGATCTGCTATTGGAAGAAGACTTCAGTAGAGGAAGTAATTCTGATCCTTTTTGTATGACAGTAGGGAAAATTAATAAATAATTCAAAGTGGGAACTGCAAAGAGGAGAGCTAAAGCGGAACCCCCAAGTATATCCATCCACTGGACAGTATTAATTAATGGGATGATTAGTGTGCATGCCCAGTGACTAAACTGGTACAAATTTATTTTTAAAGTTTAAAAATTAAGTTTAAAAAATTCCACCCTACATACCATTTGTCATTAGACTAGACTGTTAGCACTAGACTAACAGTTGCATTTTGGACCCAGGGCAACCAAGCTGTCCCAGTGCCTAGTCTTATACTTTCCCTGTTTTGTTTTTCTTTTTGGGTTCCTGCTTCTAAGCCTAGAGCCTTCTCATTCTCACTTCCATCAGCAGATAGAAAGTAGAGCCCACCTGTCACTGTGTGTCCTTAACTTTCTTCTGTCATAAGCACTGGCTTTACCAGGTCACCTATTAATTAATACTTCCTGGCGTTGGGAAAATTTGGAGATTTCTTAATATTTGTCTTCTATTCCACACAAGTGTCCCATGTCATGATTCTCTATAATGAGGCTTCTACCATCAGAGAAACCTATATCATTGAAAAAATTACCACCGACATTGACAAACCAGTTTTAAATTTAATTATCTGTTAGGAATAGCACAATTTTAAAAAAGTTTTGATCTGAGTGTGATTACAACTAGCCACACTAAGGTAATGAATTGCATACTTAGTGTTTATTGATTAGAAAGTAGTATGGTTTCTTTAAAATTGATTTCCATGACAAATTATAGTCTTACAGGGTCTTTAACTTCTATACTTTTCCTCAGTTTATCCCTTCTCTTTCTCCTCTCTCCCATCTCCTTGATATTCTCATCGAACTTGTGCTTCACTTCTGCGTGCTTTGATGCTAATTGGTTGACTACAGTTTATTGATAGTATCATGGAGGCTTGGAGACCTAGGAAAAGTGAGTCGCCTAGCCAGTCCTAATTTGAGTACTCCATGGGAGCAAGGTAGGCCCAGGCCTGAAAATGGCCTAATACACTTTTTTTTTTTAATAAATTTTATTTAATACATTTAGTTTTCAGCATTGATTTTCATAGGAGTTTGAATTACAAATTTTCTCCCCGTTTCTACCCTCCACCCCACTCTAAGATGGCGTATATTCTGGTTGTCCTGTTCCTCAGTCAGCCCTCTCTTCTGTCACCCCACTCCCCTCCCATCCCCTTTTCCCTTCCTTTCTTGTAGGGCATGATAAATTTCTATGCCGCATTGCCTGTGTATCTTATTTTCTTGTTGCCTGCAAAAACTTTTTTGTTTTTGTTTTTGAACATCTATTTTTTAAAACTTTGAGTTCCAAATTCTCTCCCCTCTTCCCTTCCTACCCACCCTCCCTAAGAAGTCCAGCAATTCAACATGGGCCACATGCATATCATTATGTATAACCCTTCCACAATACTCATGTTGTGAAAAACTAACTGTATTTTGCTTCTTCCTAACCTATCCCCCTTTATTGAATTTTCTCCTTTGACCCTGTCCCTTTTCGAAAGTGTGTGTTTTTGATTACCTCCACCCTCATCTGCCCTCCCTTCTATCATCCCCCCCTTTTTTTTTAACCTTCTTCCTCCTTTCCTGTGGGGTAAGATACCCAATTAAGTATGTATGGTATTCCCTCTTTAGGTCACATCTGATGAGGGCAAGATTCACTCATTCCCCCTCACCTGCCTTCTCTTCTCTTCCTACAGAACTGCTTTTTTTTGCTCTTATGTGAGAGATAATTTACCCCA
>JAQQSZ010006376.1:0-13607 GCA_028646595.1 Phalanger gymnotis
CTTTGGTGTTTGTGGGTTGAGAAGTCTGGTAACTGCTGCAGCTCACTGATTTAGAGCGCTAGGGCACACTTTGCCCAGCTCCTGATCTGGTTGGTCCGCGCTGCCCACACTGGGCTCTGCTCTGCTCAGCTCTGCTCCCCTCTGCTCCCAGCTCCGTTCGGGATAGACCTTACCCAGAGACTATCCAGGCTGTCTTGGGCTAGAGCCCTGCTTCCCTCTGCTACCCTGTGGGTTCTGCAGTTCTAGAATTGGTTCAAAGCCATTTTTATAGGTTTTTGGGGGGACTTGATGGGGAGCTCACGCTAGTCCCTGCTTTCCACCCGCCATATATTTGTATTAACTTCTAATGGAATTTTGACATTTATTTCAATTATGATTTTAATAACAACAACAAAAACTTAATTCTGAATAGGGGTCCATAGGTTTCACCAGAGTTCTAATGGGGTCTCTGACAACAACAACAAAAGGTTAAGAGCTCTTGATATTGATAGAAAACATTGGTAATGGGAGATTCCAACATTCCACTTTCAGAATGTGAGTTAAACAAAAAGATAAATAACAGAGAAGCAGAACTTAAAAGAAAACTGGAAAAAACCTATTATATATGTATTTATCATAGAATTCATTTTTTATTCAAATGCACACAAGACATTTACAAAAACTGATCACTCTGCAGACACTAAAGGACTTATGAATAAATGCAGATGCTTTAAAGAATTTACAAACCAAAATACAGTTGCAACAGAAATTAATAAGGGAAATGTGATTTTAAAACCAGCCCTAGAAGATTTGAAAATTCTGTTCTAAAATATTTGAGTTAAAAACTAATTCATGCAAATTATTAAAATACATCACATGTAACAATCATAACACAAGACATCAACATTTATGGGAGACAACTCAAAAAGTTTTTAGAGGCAAATTTCCTTCCCTGGTAGCTTATATTAATAAAGAGAAAAAGGTTACTTGAGTTTGCTGTTAAATTTTTTTAGAAAATCAACTCATTAATATACCCAAAATAAGCACTAAAGAAGACATCTTAAATATAAATGGATACATTAGCAGAATTGAAGGAAAAATCTGGTCCATTTAAATTAATAAAAAGCTGTTTTTAAAAGTCCAATAAAATCCATAAGCCATTAGCTAATTTATAAAAACAAGAAAAAGAATAATGAAGACAAACAAGCTACAAAAATACATCAGCAGGAAAAGAGAGAGGGAGAGAGAAAGAAAGCTAGATGAGACAGGGAGACAGACATTGATAGAGAAAATCGTTAAAAAATATTACACAAAATTATATACCAACTTAACTGAGAATGTGGAAGAAATAGAAGCATTCCTATAAAAATATATGATACTGCATTTACCCAAGTAAGAAATATTATAGCTATATAAACATTAGAAAAAGGAATGAAACATGAACTTCTACATTAAAAAATACCACTACTAAATGGATACAGAAACAAATTTTATGAAGTATTAAAAGATCAAATAATCCCATTGTACCTAAACTGTTTTATAAAACAGATAAAATGTCCTCCTTCTCAGGGCTTCCCATGACATTAAATAAAGTTTCTGATTTTCAAACCGGAGAAGAATAAAATATAGAATTATACATCATTGTCTTTAATAAATATTGATTGAAACATTTAATAAACACACATACAGTAAGATAAAGTGAGGTTCATACCAAAAATATAAGGAAAATTCTATATCAGAAAACATCCATAACAAATCATGTTAATAATGAAAATAATAAAATAATATCAAATGATGTAAAAAAAAAGTCCTGGGAAAATATTTCATTCATTTACATCAAAGCAGTCACCTAGTCAACAAACATTTCTTACTAGTTTCCAGGAAATATACTAAGACCTGGTGATAAAAAAGAGTTGGAGGAGTGCCACTATGTTGTGCCTAAAAGAGCTCATATTTAGTGGAGGAGACCTATAACGAATTATGTACATACAAGATTTATGCAGAGAAAATGGAAGATCATCTTAGAGGGAATGTACTATAGTGAAGTTGGGGAAACTGAGAAAGGTCTCCTTTCTAAGTGGGATTTGAGATGAGACTTTAAGGAAGCTGGAGAAGCTAAGAGGTGGCATTGAGGGGACAAAGTATTCAAGGAATTAGAGCCAGCTATGGCAAAAGCATAGAGGGAGGACACTGAGTGTCATGTGGAAACAAAAAATGTTTTTCCTTATATAAAAATGCAGTGATTTGTTATATACTATGAAAAACTTTGAATTTTTTCCCCTGAAAACAAAGGTTAGTAAATCTGAACAATTTTTTTAGCATTATTATTTGAGATAGTCTCAGAAATGCTAGCTATAATACCTTGACTAGAAAAAAAATAAAAGAACATACCACAGAAAAGAGTCTATATCTCTATTTGTGAATTATATTATAATCTATTTAAGAAATTCAAAAGAATGAACAAAAGCATAATTGGAAAATCAATGAATCAATGAAAAAAACATTAAACATTTACCATGTAGTATTTATTAAACAATTATTATATGCTATGTTCTGTGCTGAGTCTTGGTAATCTTGTTCTCCCAAATCCTACTCCCAATAGGCAAAAATGCACCTTTTTTCAAGGATCTTACACTCTAATAGGAGAAGCAACATGTATTTAAATAGGTATATAATGCTTCCCACAGAGTAAATGGAAGGTATCTTTTTAGGGAATGGTACCCTTATAGCAGGTGGTGGAGGTTGGGGGGAGGGAACTCCTGCCAGAGGGACTTTTGAACTGATTTTTGAAGGAACCTGGAGATGTCAAAGAAGTAAAGTAGTGAAGAGGCAGAGCATTCCAGGCATAGGAAACAATCAGATCAAGTGACCACAGAAGGCTAATGGAGGAACAGCAAGAAGGTCTATTATAAGGCTGGATTATAGGCTGATGGAAGAGAGCAAAGTATAATAAAACAAAGGGTCCAGAGTGTGATGAGTTTTCAATGACAAAGAAAGGGCTTTATATTTAATTTTGTAGGTGATAGGAAGTCACTGGAGTTTCTTGATGATCACAATTACTCCTTTAGACCTACTTATGCTTTAAAAAACCACTTCGATAGCTATGTAGAGGATGAATTAGAGTAAGGGGATTTGAGTCTAGGAAAGCAATTTGTAACATGTAATGAGAGTCCTGAACTAGGGCAGTAGGTAGCAAGGTATATAGATCATAGGACCTGGAGTCAGGAGGATCTGAGTCCAAATTTAGCCTTAGACACCCTGGTCAAGTCACTTAATCCAGAGAGAAAGAGAGAGAGGGAGAGAGAGAGTTATTAACTAGGTGTCTTTGGAGAGGAGAGAAGGTAATATGTCCTAAAAACATTGTAATGGCATAAACAATAAATTTGATAGATAGATTTTCTGACAATGAGGTATGGAGGATGGCACTGAGGTTGTGAAAGCTTGATTACTAGGAAGATGGTGAGGTGTCATGAGAAATAGAGAGCATCAGAAGAGAGATTGATTTACGGGGAAAGATGAGTTCTATTGTGGTCATACTAAATTTGAAATGCCTATGGGATGGGCAGTTCAAAATTCTCAAAAGACAGTTCCTGATGGGGATTTGGGACTCAGGAGAGGAACTATATCTGGATATGTAGTTCTTGAAATTTACTAAAATAGTAGACTATGTGACAAACGAAAATAATTCAGTATTTCTACACCCCACTAATAAAAATCAGAAAAAAAGTGAGGACTAATTCTACATAAAATAATGACAAAATATATTAAATATTGAAAAATTAACCTATGAAGAAATAATATATCAGTTAGGCAATAATAACAATGAAGATGATAGTTATCAAAATGCCTTTGTAGTTCCGTATCACAAAGTATATGAAACTCTCCACATAGAAGGTAGAAGAAGTAAACCATTTATTCAGAAACTAGAGAACCATATCCCACAAGCCATTTGTCCAATCTATCAGAGCAGTAAAACATTCCATACGTAATATCACAGCATGGAGCTTTGCCATCCCAAAACCACTCTGACCCCCTGCTGGGGTCTTCCCCAAATACAAACTCACAGTACAGCTAAGTAAGCTTGTTCAGCTCTAACTATCATGATGGCAGCCAGTAGAAGACATTAGCAGCCATAACTTCTCTCTCTGTGTCTGTGTCTGTGTCTGTGTTTGTGCCTGTCTCTCTCTCTGTCTCTGTCTCTCTGTCTGTTTCTCTCTCTCTCTCTCTCACTCTCTCTCTCTCTCTCTTTCTCCTTCTCTCTCTCTCAGTATTTCCTGTGACTTAACTTCCTTTTCTTGTCAGGAAGCTCCTCCCACCACATGTGACTAAGGCTTGCTATGATGTAAGCAGGTCATACAGCCTATTAATGGGTGGGAAAGATCTTCAAATCTAAGTTGTTACCACAGATAACTATGTGGAGAGAAATTCAACATTCATTATTAGACATAGTTATACCAAAGAAGGTGATATTTCTCAACTGTAGATTTAATTTTATAAAGATCAAAAGCATAACTGTATAGTTTTTAGAATTAGAATGACTACAAAATGTATAAAGATAAACAAAAAGTCAAGAAAATTCAAAGGAATCAAAGAGAATTATGAGGAAGAAAAAGGAGGAAAAAAGAAAGACTTGCTCTACCTAATCTCAAATCATGCTATAAAACAATAATTATCAGTACTGTGTCATACTGACTTAATATTTTTTTTTAAATAGAAAAGTTACTTAGTGAGACAGATTAGGTATATGAAATCTTGGAGTATTATGATATAGAAGCATAGTGTTTGACAACTCCACCCCCTCCTCAATGGCACCAGCTTCTCAGATAAGGGTTCACTATTTGACAAAAATTTCTGAGAAAGTAGTTTGGCAGAAATTAGTTTTTGACCAACAAATTACACCATATGCCATAAAACATTCTAAATGGATATAATTTAGATATAAGACTGTATCATAGACAAGTTTGAAGAAAGAGGAAGGAGGTACCTTTCACTATTGATAGAGAAGCAAAACCATTCAGAGCTTCCATCTCATACTCAGAATGGCAAATATGACAAAAATGCAAAAGAATGATTTTTGGAGGCATGGGATGAGGAGGAGCACACACATGCATTGTTGTTGGAGCTGTGAATTGGTCCAACCACCCAGAATATATTTTGGAATTATATTCAAAAATCCAACATACTATATACATGCCTTAGCTCACTTATATGATTCCTTACCATATACTTCAAAAAGTTCAAAGAAGAAAAATTCACGTCTAAAAATATATACGTACTTTTTTTGTTTTAGCAAAATAGGGATCAACTGCATGAATGACTTCATTAATTATAACTTATGAATTGAATGCAAAAATAATTTAAGGAATTGTGAAAGTAGTAGATTTCAAGAAACCTTAGAAGATTTTTAGCAATAAATGCAGAGTGAAATACACAGAACAAGAATAAAAGATATGATGATACATTATTACATAAAAGCTGAAATCCTGAAATACTTTGAAAATATGATTATTATAAATTTCTACACAAAGTATTCTCAAAAATTGTAAAAGCAAACCCATTTTTGTGGGGATGGAGGATAACAATATACAAACAAGATAGTTTATAGAACCATTAAAAATCTATTTTATTCCCTTGTTTCATCATGCATGAATCCTTTTCTTATTATTCCTTTTAAGATCTTGCATATATATATATATATATATATATATGAATACCTGTGTATTTTGATGGAAGATAATATATAGTTAATATATTCCCCCTCTTTCCCATCAGGTTGAAGGGGAAAAATAAGTGAATGGTCAGGCAAGTAAATTAAAGAAAAACTTTCCTGCTTTAGAGATGGAGGGGAAAGAAAGATATTAGAGACTGGGTTAAGGTGTCACACCAACCAAACATCTGTTATTTGGGTAAATTTCTCTCTCCCTTGACTCCAGTCCCTATCTCTTTATCTACTGCTTCTGTGATGTTAATTCATTTATTCTGCCATCCATGCATGTGTTCATTATTCATTCAAGAACCATTTATTGTTGTTGTTTTGTTGTTTGTCCTTCATTGTCAAACATGACAATGACCTCAGGGAGGTAATGCCATGATAGTCAAATGAATTGGATTTAAATGAGAGAGGGCTGTGTAAAGTCACCAGCCTCACTTTCTCCTCTGATGCCATCTGGGTCCAGCAGTAAGATATAGATCAGGAAAACTGGAGATGGCCCTAGAAAAAATAGAAAAAAAAAACACATTTATTGTGCTCCTTTAATAGATAAAATCTGTATTGGATACTGAGATGTACGATAAAAGGGGAAGATGAATAAGGCATGTACACATATATCTGTATATACACCATATATATATGTTATCATAAAGGGATAGAAAGTGCAAATTATGTTGATTTAAGAATGGAATGATTATTTATGCCTGAGAAAACCAGTGAAGGCTTCCTGGGGCAAGTGGCATTATATTTCACTTTCTCCCTTAGGTAGAAAAAAGGAAAAGGGGTATACAGGTAGGATGCATGGGAGCAGAGGGCTATACCTTAGGATAATTATTGCTTTTCTTCACATTTTTAAATCTCCTTTTAAGAAATTGGTTGTAAGTAGCATAAATTTCCTCTTTGTAGACTTCTTCATTGGTCTTTTCATTTTTTTAAAAGGTTGTCTTTCATGCTAATGAATGATATTGGACCCTCAGGGCACACCTCCCCTATTCCTGAATTAGCAGGTAATAATGCTTGATGGATGGACCGAATACTACTAAGAAATGGAGAAAGGTCTTCTGTATATCAGGTAGACCCTATATGTAGAGGTGATATGTAAAAGAAGCCCAAGAATGAGAATACACAGATGACTCAAGATCAGTGGCAATGGAAGGAGTACTCATATCAAGGAAAGCACTCCACTTTTTAAAATGTCTAAATATAGCTCACTTTGTGCCTACCACTTTATAGTTAACAAAGGACTTTTACATGCATTATCTGTTTCATCCTCATAGTAGCCTTTTGAGGTAGGAAGTGTAGATCATCTTCTCTACTTTATAGCTGAGGAAACAGAGATATAGATGTTTCATAACTTTTCCAAGACCCCACAGTTAGGAAGTGATAGAACTGGGACTTGATTTATAGTTTCTGTCTCTTAGTCCAGGGCTCTATCTTAACTCATTTGGAATTAAGGGTGAGGTTACCACATGACTCTGAGACTGATCTTTGCCACCATTTGGAGCTCACTGGCATTTTCTTAAATTCTGGAAGCATAAACTCTGTGTGTTACAGAATCATATAACATAAGAGGTAAATGGGACCTTTGAGGTGACCTCATCCAAAGCCCCTCGTCTGTATAGATAATGCAACAGAGATTCAAGGAGAGAGTGGCTTACAATGCCACATAGCTAGTAATTTTTAAAGCTAAAACTTGAATTCAGGTCTTTCGACTCCATGAACACTGGTCTTGAGATTGTCCTGTGTCTCCTAACCTCATCCAACCTCTTAATGAATCTCATAGGCCAGGAATTACCATTCACATTGTTTTTTTTCTTTTCTAACTAGAAATAGCTTTTACATAATTTCCCCACATTTCCCCATTCTACTGTTTTCTCCCTTGCTGACACTCTCAGCTATGGATTCTGAACCATTTGTCATCAACTGTGGAAACAGCAGGTGCTGAATTCCAGTACCAAGTATGATAATGAAAGTGACTTGACGAAAAACACTGAGCTCCACTTCAGCAGTGACAGAGTCAGAGGAGCCTGGTAACGTTATTTTTCCTAGGTTGATGCTATTTACAAAATTACAAATAAATGCTTAATAAAACCTGAACTTGCCTTTTTATCCTGACAGATCACCATGTACTGAGTCTGGGACGTGAGGTATTTTATTTCTTCTGTAACTTGTTTTAACAACACACCATACGTCAACACATTTAAAAAGGTGCAAATTACCTCTGATAAAAATGAACCCTTCTAAATATCGGTGTCAATAATTCTCACTTTTAATATTCCTACAAAAATTATGTCAGAAAGCTGGAGAGACTAGATTATGGCACAATTATCTTCACACATTCATTTAAAATGATTTTTGGGGGTAGCTAAAAGAAGCCTTAGGTTATTGTTTAAGAAGAGACTTATAATTAGGGAAATATTGCTATTCATTGCCATAGTGATTTTTTCCCCCTGAAGCCCAAGTTGTTAAAACCAATATGCCTATTATCCAAAGCCTCATAATCGAACACTGAAGACTATAGTTCCTACCATGTTATACATGTGTGCAGATGTGCACATCATAAAAATAGTGTCACACAGCTTCTGTTTGTCATACATGATCCCAGGCCTGTGTTTAAACAGCTTCCCCCTTTTCTGACTCTCTTTCCCACCTTCTTTCTTGCTCTCACCTCAAGTCCAGGAGCACTTCACATCCATTGTCTCATTTGAGCATCATAATATCTAATATCCCTATGAGGGAAGTAATGCAAATGTTATTATCTTCATTTGATGTCTAAAAAAACTGATATTCCAAGGAGATTAACTTGTCCAGGGTCATTGGGTTAATGAGTGGTGGAGTTACTATGTAAATTTGGTGTTTCTGAATCTCTATCCAATGCTTTTTTATGAGAAAAGTAGAGATTTCGTGGCAGACTTCTGAATGTAGATATCTACAAAAGCTTGAATGTCGAAGCTGGAATAGACTTTAGAACATCGAACATGGAATGTCAGAGTTGTAAGGGGCCTCAGAATCAAGAGACATGGAATATCTGATCTGGAAGAGTACTTAGAATCATGGAACATGGACTGTCACAGCTCAAAAGGACTTTAAAATTGTAAGACATAGACTATTAGAGTTTGAAACAGTCTTGTAGATCATCTAGACCTACCCTCCCAATTTTATATGGACATAAACTGAGACTCTGGGAGAAGAAGTTGTTTGATCTGGGTCAAATAGCTCCTCGGTAGCATAGGCAGGATAAGATCCAGCTTATTGAGTGTGAGTTAACATTAATTAAAAATTGAAACAAACAGAAAAAGTTTAACCAGTCTATAGAAAGAAATGGATCTTTTTTCAGTGGGAATATCCTGGTTAAAGAAATGATGTCAACGTCTTTGCAAGCATATCATATTTGTTTGATTTCATATTTCTCAGTATTATTTTTATTCATTTCTTGGTGTTTCATTTGGTGTTAATTGGACTGGATTTGCAAAAAAAAAATATTATGACCTGTTATCTTGTATACCTAGTCCAAGAGATCACTCTTGGTGTCTCAGAGAAAACAAATCCTAGGGCACTCTTGATCAAAACCAAATGTTTATAAAAGATAAAGCAAGCTGTTCTGGTCCCTCTCTGCCTAGAGAGGGACTTACAATGAGGCACTACTTTCAGCAAGTATACTAAAAATCCCTGCCTCTAACTATACTTATTTGTTAAGACACCCTGGACAATTAGTTACCTTCTGGGGATGGCAGGTGGGGCAGTGTTTATATCTAAAAAGATATGGATGATGTGTGAGCACATTCATTGAAGTATTTCTGAGAATCCCACTTTGATTGCAAGAATGATTTGACTGCAAAGGCTAGAGTTGTTTGATAAGTTTACAGCTTTGGAGAGAAGGAATGATGTGTTTCTGTGTGTGGTGTGTTTATTATCATGTCTGATTCCATTGAATTTGGAGGTAAAGGATATACTTTGGCCAGTGTAACACAATTCCTTTCCCCTAATCTCTCCTTTGGGTCACCTCATTATCTTCATACATTTCTGATCTGGCCATATTTTGTCACTTGTTTTCTGATTGGTGTCATCTTTTGATTCTTGTTGTGCTGGAGAGAGTCTGAGAAGGTTGGTGTAAAGACAAATAAAAACCACATGCAACACAACTTTTTGAAACATCTGTGTGTGTATGAAGACCACTGTCCTAAGGGCTGTGGAGAGATTCAGTTTTTTGTTGATAATAACAGTAGACACAAAGCCTTTAATGTTAGTTACCTCCTATGACCCTCACCATATAGTCTCTCCTTTGTAAGGTGTATGAAAAGTCATCAGGTCTCACTGGTTCCTGAACAGTAATTCCCTCTGTAATATCTGTGATAAATATGTATCTAGTCTCCACTTGAAGACCTTCATTGATAGAGAATCTACTGTCACTTGAGGCAGACCATTCTATTTCTGAGCGGGTCTAAGTGTTAGGCAGGTATTCCTTTGTACCGATCCCCATTGCATCTAGTTCAGCTCTTCAAGGCCAAGCAGGACAAATCTGAGCCTTCTTCCACATGACGACCCTTTAGATTCTTGAGGACACTTCTCATGTGTCCCCTAAGGCTTCTACTTTCTAGACAAAATATATCAGGTTCTTTCAACTTATTATCATGTGACAAAGTATTGTAAAAGCAGCATCTGCCCCATACTGGCTAGGTTAGTCTTTCCATAAAGGTTATTGAAACTTTCCTTGAAACTTGATTAGTTCAGAGGACTAAGTTCGATCCATTGATGTAGCTTACTGGTCACTTAAGCACAAACTATAATTCATGGTTAAAGCTCCTTCCTCAGGTTCAACACTTACCTTTCAAAAATTAAATTATATTTTATATTTCAATTAGTAATATTTATTTTATTATTCCCCAACATCCTTCCTCCCTCCTTGAAAAAAATATCAACATCCTTCTAAAGATATGTATAGTCAAGCAAAACAAATTCCCAAATTGTCCGTGACAAAAAGTAGATACCAAGTTTTGATTGGCATCCTACCATGTTAAATGCAGAAGCAGAACTGTGCTCTACCTAAGCAGATCCTTGCTAAATATCTTTTCCATGTTATTGTTAACTGAACTTCCACTTGTTAGCTACTAAGTGCTATCATTGTCTCATTTTATTTCATTGACAAACCTGAACCACTGGACCTGGCTCATAGCAAATAATCTCCAGACTTTGTGACCCTCCTCAGGAAATGTTGTTTGTAAATGTTCATCCTAAAATATGGTGGCCAGCATTGAATGCAGTACCCTACATTTTTGTCTATCCAGTGCAGAACTATTAGTACCCTCGTTTTTAATGCATCATAAGATATATTTTTGCTGCCATACCACACAATAGGGATGTCTCTTAAATCCCATGATCCCTTATACATCTAATCATCCCTATCACACTACTCATTTATATAATGTATTTTCTGTTTGCAAGTATCAAAACAAAAAAAATATTCCTATTAAATTTTATTGTATTTAATTTGCCCCATTGTTCTAACCTATTGATTTCTTTCATGATCCGTCAAGTGAGCTGTCCTCAGTGACGTATCATTTGCTAGGTAAGTGTCATCTATTCCTTCACCCTAGTTTAAAATTTTTCATTTAACACGAAAATGTTAAAGAGCACCATGCCAAGGTCATATACCTGGGGCACTTCTCTAGACATCTCCCTCTAAGATGACTTTGACTTTAATAGTAGTTTTTGAGTTCATTCAACAAATTAGTATTATCTAATCTACCATGGGCTACCAAGTAGCCCCAAACTCTACATCTTTTCCCTAAGATATAGTGTAAGATATTGACAAGTGCTTTGATGACAGTTAGGTAGATTATATCCACAATATTTCCCTAATGTACTTGGCTAAAAACAAAACAAAACAAAAAACCTAAAGTTAGTTTGGTCAGCTAGGTGATGCAGTGTATATAATGCTGATCCTGAAATCAGAAAGACTCATTTTTCTGAATTTAAATCTGTCTTCAGACACTTACTAGATGTGTGATCCTGGGTGAGTCACTTACTCCTGTTTGCCTCAGTTCCTCATCTATGAAATGAACTGGAGGAAGAAATGCCAAACTACTTCAGTATCTGCCCAAAAAGCCCTAAATGGGGTCACAAAGAAACAGGCATAACTGAAATGACCGAACAAGAACAAGGTTAGTCTAGACAGACATTACTATTATTAATAAAACATCCCTTAATACATCCTAGAACTTCACAAGTTCAAGATCACTTCCTTACACTTTATCTTCCTTTAAAAAAGGGGGCAGCTTTTCCTTCCTTTAGTCCTATAGCACCTCTCCCACTTTGCATTAATTTTAATTTCAAGAAGTTTTGTTGTTGCCTTTTGCTTTAACACAGCAGTGATTTCCACCCATTCATAGCCCCATTTGAATGCTTTCTTGTCAAAAAGCAAAACAGTAAAATGCTAGAGCAAAACCACCCAAGACAAAGATTATATGTGACAGCACATTAATTATGCATAGTTTTCATCTTTCTACAGATGAGGGCAGATGTATTTCCTTATCCACTCTCCGGGACAAATCATTCAATTCATCAGAGTTCAACTCCATTGTTCTAGTGGTTCTACTTTCTTTATTCCCTCTCTCTCCATTCAAGTCTTCCTATATTCTCTGAATCCCTCTACATCATTTTTTATGGCACAATGTTATTCCATTACATTCATGTATCACAATTTGTTCAACCATTCTCCAATGAAAGTGCATTCATTTTGTTTCCAAGTCTTTTTTTTGGTCACAACAGAATACTGCTATGAATATTTTGTTATACATATGCTACATTTATATGCATTCATATATGTATATATACATATATAAACAACATGTTCTTATATAAAAACTTTCTAACTAATATTTTTTTTCTATTCTGAACCTAACGAAAACCAGCAGTTCATGCAGCGGAGAAAAGAAATAATATTATATGTGAAGCCCTGCATCTCAATTATATCTAGTTTATTATTTTGTATCATGTAATAAATCTATTTACTTTCTTTTTTCTTTTTCTTTTTTAAAATTTATTTAATATTATTAGTTTTCAGCATTGATTTCCACAAGATTTTGAATTACAAATTTTCTCCCCATTTCTACCCTCCCCCCACTCGAAGATGATATATATTCTGATTGCCCCATTCCCTAGTCAGCCCTCCCTTCTGTCACCCCATTCCCCCCCATCCCTTTTCCCCTTACTTGCTTGTAGGGCAAAATAGATTTCTATTCCCCATTGCCTGTATATCTTATTTCCAGGTTGCATGCAAAAACAACTTTTATTCTTCGAACATCTGCTTTTAAAACTTTGAGTTCCAAATTCTCTCCCCTTTTACCTCCCTACCCACCCTTCCTAAGAAGGCAAGCAATTCAACATAGGTCACACATGTATCACTATGTAAAACCCTTCCACAATACTCATGTTATGAAAGACTAACTATATTTTGCTCCCCCCTATCCAGTCCCCCTACATTCAATTTTCTCCCTTGACCCTGTCCCTTTTCAAAAGTGCATGCTTTTGATTACCTCCTCCCCCATCAACCCTCCCTTCTATTGTACCCCCCCCTTTTTATCCACTTCGTCCTTCTTTCCTGTGGTGTGAGATACCCAATTGAGTGTTTATGTTATTCCTTTCTCAGGTCAAATCCAATGAGAGCAAGATTCACTCATTCCCCTTCATCTGCCCCCTCTTCCCTTCCAACAGAACTGCTTTTTCTTGCAACTTTTATGTGAGGTAATTTACCCCACAATATCCCTAGGAGATTTCCTTTGGAGATCTACTTGAGGAGGAGATTGGTGGATTCTTTCAATTTCTGTTTTGCCCTGTGGCTCTAGAATATCAGGGAAGTTCTCCTTGATAATTTCTTGAAAGATGACATCTAGGCTCTTTTTTTGATCATGGCTTTTGG
>JAQQSZ010006377.1:0-13607 GCA_028646595.1 Phalanger gymnotis
GCAGGCTCTGCACTCCTGCTCTGATCAGCCACTTAATTCCTCCCACCAGGTGGGCCTGGGGCCAAAAGTAACTACTGCTGTAGTTCTGTAGCTGGACCTCCCCCTGCTGCCCCCCGGGGGTGGTGGCCTAACCGCAAACTCTTTTCACTCTGTCCCAGCAGCTTTTCCCACTAACCTTCTCTGTTGTCTTTGGTGTTTGAGAAGTCTGGTAACTGCCACAGCTCACTGATTCAAGGCGCTAGGGCCCGTTCTGCCTGGCTCCTGGTCTGGTTGGTCCTGCCGCTGCCCATGCTGAGCTCTGCTCCCCTCCACTCGGTGCATGATAGACCTCATCTAGTGACTATCCAGGCTGTCCTGGGCTGGATCCCTGCTTCTCTCTGCTATTTTGTGGGTTCTGCAATTCTAGAATTTGTTCAGAGCCATTTTTTATAGGTTTTTGGAGGGACCTGGTGGGGTGCTCATGCAAGTCCCTGCTTTCCAGCCGCCGTCTTGGCTCCACCCCAGAAGTCCTGATACTGTAACACTTCGGAGTTATTATAATAGGATTCAAGTATGAACATTTTACAATTTTAATCAGTGGTGGGATTCAAATGAATTAACAATTGGTTCTCCATAGAACCAAGCTGAGGCACTGCCCTGAGGCACTGTCCCTGCTAACAACCAGTTCAAGGAACTAAACCTAAAAGTAGGTACTGGTTTTGTGGAGCCAGTGTGAACTGGCTGAATCTCACCGCTGGTTTTAACCTATATTTATGGTCAAATTATAATATAGGGATTATATCCTCCAAAGAGGGAAATGATTAAACAGATGTAATATAAAAAGTTTTCTAATTAAATGGAAAACAAATTTTGAGAAAACAACAGGATTAGATTGATTTCTCTAAGAATTATATACAACTATATACGATTGGCTTCCAAATTTATCTATCATGAAAATTCAAGCTATAAGTATGTTTTGGTAATAAGTTCTAAGGTTTTATTAATTAGTGATTAGCTGGATTTTACAGATAAATTGTATCGATATTGGCACAGAAGGTGAAAATATTTTTCCATTTTTTAAAAGTATCTGTCTGATAATTTTAAAAGGCAGAAGAACAGGCCATAAATGAGCTCCCTAAGAAAATGCACTAGAACCAGACAGATTTGCAAATGAATTCTATCAAACATTATATTGAGTACAGGATTTAGGTAAGGATAGAAACAGCAATTGGTATATGAATTGAAATTCTCTGAGGTTTCAAACTTGGAGAATCAACTTTAAATGATTTATTACTAGCAGAATTATCTAGAAACCTCTAGATTTGGAACCAGAAGAAGCCCCTTTTAGAGTTGTCCTGAGAATAAAGCGTATTGCTAATGTTTAAGTTTTCTTGGTTACCTTAGTGACATGTAAATCTCCCTTCTCAGAACTAATCTACTGAGAGCACTACAAGAAATTTGATCTGTATCTGACAATGCAATCATGGGAATTGTGAGAAAAATTTTATTGCATTGTTTAAACCTAGCCATGTGTGGCTGGGAAACTGGATCATCTGAAGAGAGCCCTTGATCCTGAGTGGACAGACCCAGAAGAAGCCAACATCAAGATGAGACAGCTGTCCCAAGATTCCAGATGAAGGCTGAGTCTACTGTCCTAGCTTTTTATCTCTCCTCTTTTGTTATGTACCCAAACATCAAGGCCCCGATTCTAGTGTGTGTTGACTGTTTTCTCACTCTGACAATCTTGCAGGGGATCAACCCCCCCCCCAACTCAAATAATGGCTAGCAATAAATTACTTGGGATACACTTCCCCAATAGACCCCCTGAAGGAACTAACCCCCTGGGCATATCCTGTGATATATACCTACATTTTTTTATTGGCCATAAGGGTAGGGATTCTTTTAGACCCTCTCCCATTGGCCAAATCTTTTTGATTCTGTCTCCATTCCCTTATTTCTACTCACATGGCCACCAACTTTAGGTCCTAACTACCTGCTGGCTGGATTATTACAACAATCAGTCAACCAGAGACATTTATTAAATACTAGATACTTTGCTAAGTGCTAGGGATACAAAGACAGGCAAAAAACACAGTCCTTACCCTCAAGGAATTAATATTCTTTTAAAAAATTTATTTAATAGTGTTTTATCTCTATTTTGTATATTCTTATATATGTACATGTTTTTCTTCCCTGATAGAATGTATTTTCTTGAGGGCAGATGTCCCAGCATTTAGTACAGGGTCTGGCATATAGTTGGTACTTAATAAATTCTTATTGATAGATTGTTCTTCAACTTCTCCTTATTTACCATTTCCTAACAAACATGGCCATTTCTCTCAAATCATTATGAAGGGTGATTTGTTACTGGTCGCATATACACATTAAAATTGGGCTTGCTGTTACATATTAAAGACAGGAAATTGACTAGTTATGAAGAAGTCTTATCCCCGGGGTTTAGATTTTCTGCTTATCAATAATTCTTTTTAGAATCATTTAGGTCTCCTACAAAAATAATGGGTCAGAAATATACTTGTTTTTTTGGTCAGGTTCCTCCAGAATGGGTTTGAGGGATAAGATGAACATGAGGACATTAAGCAGTGAATTACATGGACTTTCTGATCCTAAGTTAAACTAAGTCCTTGCTCCTAGCTGGTCAAGAAATCTAGGTTAAAAAACAGACAGACAGCCCCCCAAACCCTCCTTAGCTAGACTGGCTTTGTACCAAAGAGCTTGGCATCTAGAGTGAGAAAACTTCCTCTGGAGAAGAAATATTCAGTCATAGAGTCATTGATGTCAAGCTTAAAAGCACCTCAGAGGTCATCTATCCAACCCCCTCATTTTACAGAGGAGGAGACTGGGCTTGTAGTAATAATCAGATGAGGATTTTGAACCTAGAGTCTTTGATTCCAGGGCTCTAAGAGTCAAACTACTGCCCTTTATGGGACCCCCCCCTCATTGTGTTTTTTAGAAAGAGGTACAGCAAAAACTAAAATGAAACCAGAAAACTATCCATAAAAAAACCCAAAGATTTTGGCAAGAGCCCACATGCCACATGTAACCAGCATAGAGTAAGCCTGCTAGTGACAGTCCCAGGTAACATTGACAAAAAAAAAATCGGTGGTCCTGAAACACCGGAGACATGAAGTGTGTCTCCACGAACTTGCTCTTGGTCATAGGCGTTCCTGATATGTTCACTCTTCTCATGCATTCTGTGTGTACTTGTGAGAGAGTGGACCCCTAAGGTTAGGGCAGAAATATTCTATTGTTACTTATCTAAATATGCTATTTAATTAAATAGATGAATGATAAAGCATTTATTTAGCATTTACTGTGTTGCAGGCTCTGGGCTACGTGTTGTGGATATAAATAGAAAGAAAGACAGCTCTTGTTCTCATGAACTTACATTTTTTAAATTGATTTATTTTTAGTTTACAACATTCAGTTCCATGAGCTTTTGAGTTCCAAATTTTCTCCCCTCCCCTCCCAAGATAGTGTGCAATCTGAAATAGGTTCTATATATACCTTCACATTAAGCATATTTTCACATTAGTCATGTTGTAAAGAAGAATTATAACCAATGGACCAAACCATGAGAAAGAAGAAACAAAACAAACAAAAAAGGGAGAGCAAATAGTTTGCCTCAATCTCCATTCAGACTCTGTAATTCTTTCTCTGGATATAGATAGGTTTTTTTCCATCATGAGCCTTTTGGAGTTGTCTTAGAACCTTGCTGAGAAGGGCCAAGTCTATCAAAGTTAGTCATCGCACAATGTGTCTGCAATTGTGTACAATGTTCTGCTGGTTCTGCTCCCCTCACTCAGCATCAGATGAACTTACATTCTAATGGGGGAGATAACACACAGAGTGGAATGATGGTTAAGAAAGTGTGGGTGTTTTGAGTTAGGTATTCACAGGGATGGTGAATGGAGCCACAGGTCTCTTCTATCACCAACATTCTATGATTCTGAGAATGTGACATCTAATGAAAATCCTAGCAGTTTAATGATGATGTGATTTCAAAAAGAAAACAGAAGAGGGCAGGATAGACTAATTTTTATTAATTACAAAACTGGTTAAATGCTGTGGTTTCCTTTGCTCAATAAAAGTATAGTTTTCTATGATGAGGGAAATGAGGTCTAGAGGGGTTAAGCAAGTTTCCCAAAATAATGTAGGTAATAAATAGGGTAATAATTGGGTATAGGAATGCAGGAAATGTACAAAGTTTGTTGCACTGTCTGGAGGAAGGCAGGTTTGAGGAGTGAGCCATAAAAGGAAACCCTGGTTAGTCAAAAGGATGCACAAGAGGACACTGGCTGTTTAGAAGGATGGGGAAATGTTTCATATCTAGACAGATGGCAATTCAAATTCGGTTTACTGAAATGAACTCTATCAAGCACATAAGGTGGTGCAGTGGATAGAGCACTGGATTTGGAATCTTCATGACTAATCTTCATGAGTCCAAATCTGGTCTCAGACACTTACTAGCTAGGAGACCCTGGGCAAGTCACTTAACCCTGTTTGCCTCAGTTTCCTCATCTGTAAAATGACCTGGAGAAGGAAATGCCAAACCACTCCAGTATCTTTTGCCAAGCAAACCTCCAATGGGGTCATGAAGAATTGGACATGACTGAAACAACTAAACAACAACAAATAAAAAAGGCACTGTTAGGTTTTGGGAATGCAAGCCTGAAAAACAACACAGTGCTCCTTGACCTAAAGGAATTTAAAATCTAATACAGGAAGAAACTATGAATGCAAACAATTATAAAACAAATTAAAATATGACAAGGGCATAGGAAAAGTCAAAATTAAAAATTGAGAGATGCAAGGAAGGAAAAATCAGTTTCAGTTGAGATCAGGGAAGACTTAACGGAAGAAACAGACATTGAAGGAATAAAGGATTCCCATAGACAAAAATGAGAAAGGAGTGTGTACCAGAAATAGGGGACAACATTTGCAAATGTATGCAGAGAACATGAGCAAGAATGAAAACTGAGAACTGTAAATGCTCCATTTTGATTAGAATGTATAATAGGCTAGAAAAGTAGGTTGAAGGGAGGGAGGACTGATATGGACTGATGCAGAGTGAAGCGAGCAGAACCAGGAGAGCAATTTATATGACTACAATAATGTAAAGGAAAACAAGTGTAAAAGGCTTAAGGACTCTGATTTGACTTATATTTAAGCTTTAATATTTTAAAAACTGTACTAAAACAAGAGTTGGATTTGGTCCATGGGCTCACTATCCTCTTCTCTATCTCTTAATACCATGACTCAGCTTTGATAGAACTAAAAGAATTGGAACTATGCAATCTGAGAATTAAAGATCCTTTTCAGGACCAAACATAGCTTAGTTATTAGCAAATGTGCAGAAAGTAACAGTGTGCCATAGGAGTTGCAGTATTTGATGGGAAGGCAAGATCCAACAGAAGCTCCCTGGTATCCTAAAACAAAGCTCTGATAGATAGAGGAGGACATGAACTCTACTGGAAGTGTGTCAAGCTCTTTATGGGATAAAGTGGCTACCCAACCTCACTTTCATTTGAAAAAAAATGAGTCATTTTGTGGTGTCCCAGCAACGTAAGTAAAGTAGGCAATAATGAAGATAGGCAGAGTAAGAATTAACTTTGGGAGAGACTTATAGCCAGACTCCATGCTTTTACTCTCACTACTCCCTGTGCCTGGAGTGTTCTGGGAAACAATTCTCTCCTCTTCTTCCCTTTCACCTCTTGAAGGCTTATCACTTTTCTAAAAATGTGGCCTCTTTCAGGAAGCTTCATCTAAAACTCTCCTATAAGAAATAATCTTTCTTTCCTTGGTTCTCGAATAGCCTTTTGTACTCTCTTAATGTTTTTATATATTCTATTTTGCACTATAATTCTGGATATGTATCATCATATTGTCAATTTGTATATTTTGTATTTCCCCTACAGGATTGTAAGCTCTATGAAAATAATAACCATGCCTTAATTGCATTTTTATTTCTTTAATCACCTAATTTAATAAGTACTTAATAAATGAATGGAAAATCTTAATAATTGTAACTTAAATTTATAATAGTGCTTTATGAGGCTTTACAAAGTATTTTTCTCACATCAATCAATAAATTCTATATGCATTTAAAAAGCTATACTAAGACTTTTGAGACATATTTTGACATATATTGAGACATATATTGAGATTTAAATCAATTAATCAAAACACATTTATTAAGTGCTGGGAATACAAAAAGAGGCAAAAGATAGTCCGTAATCTCAAAGAGGCTACAGCCTAGTGAAGGAAATAACATGCAAACAAACATATACAAAACTATATGTAATAAATAGGAAATAATTAGGGAAGGCATTGGAATTAAGAGAGATTAGGGAAGGCTTCCTGTAGAAGGTTAGATTTTAGTTAGGACTTCAAGGAAGCCGAAGAGGTCTGTATTAAGAATAGAGGAGGGAGAGTATTCCAGGAAGGCGCTCCCAGCCAGAGAAAATGTCTGTAAGATGAAGTATCTTGTTTATGGCACAAGAAGCCAGCTTCACTGGATTTGAAGAGTATACATTGTGAAGTAACATGTAAGAAGATTGGAAAGGCAGGAGGGAACTAAGTTATGAAGGACTTTCAATACTAAACAGAACATTTTTTTATTTGATTCTGGGGACAACAGGGAGCCACAGAGGTTTAGTGAGGAGGTGGAAAACCACACATCCCTCCCCCACCATACATTTTAGGAAAATAACTATATTGACTAAATAGAGGATGGATTGGAATGGGGAGAGACTTGAGGCAGGCAGACCCACCAGCCAGCTATTTCAGTAGTCCCAGCATGACCTGATGAATGCCTGTATTAGAGTGGAGGCAGTGTCAGAGGAGAGAAGGGGGTGGATTGGAAATATATTGAAATCAATAGGCCTTGGCAACAGCTTGGTTATGGGGTGGGGGAGGTGAAAGACAGTGAGGAATCCAAGATGACTCCTAAGTTGTGAGCCTAAGGGACTGGGAAGTTGGTGCTGCCCTCTATAGTAATAGGGAAGGTAGGAAGGGAGGGGTAGAGTTTACAGGAAAAGATAATGAACTCTGTTTGGAACATATTGAGTTTAAGTTGTGTACTGGACATCCAGTTTAAGATATCTGAAAAGCACTAAAATATGAATCAAGATTCTCATGAGGTCTTTATATCTATATGTATATAATATGTTTATAATTTGTCTCTCTCTACATATAATCTGGATCTATCACTATTGATATCAATGTTAATATCTACGTATTAAAGTGCTGTGCCTGCGAGGTAAAATGGGCTCCTTAGCACTTGAGGAGTTTGGCTTTTGTTTACTTTGAGTGAAAGTACTTTCAGCTGTTAAGTGCTAAGCCCCAGGCCCAAAGCCCTATCAGGTATGAAACCCGTGTGGGCGTAGATTGATGACTTAAGAGGGGCCAACTCGGGAACCAATGGTCTCTGGTCATCGAAGCGGGGCTTGAGGACATCAGAGGCTCGGCTGGGAGGAGAGGCAAGACAAGAGACAGCTACAGCTGAAGCTGAAGTTAAAGCTGAAGCAGGAGCTGTGGAAGCAGAGTTGACCTGTGTGTGTGTGTGTGTGTATGTGTGTGTGTGTGTGTGTGTGTGTGTGTGTGTGTGGACCCAGGAGTGTGAGCAAGGACTTGAGGCCAGTAAATATGATTTGGTTAAATACCATCTTGTTTTTCTGTGGCCTCCTGGTTACTCCTGTGAGGTGGGCTTACTGGGCCTGGAAGCTTTTGGTCAAGATGTCGGAATGGGGAGGGTGTGGGGCCTAAATAAATGTTTTGTTGCTTTCTACTTAGAGAATCCCTCATACCTTGAGATTTCGAACCATTCAAACATATACATGATTATATTTGAGATTATAAATTCGGCCTTCCTACTACAAGGGCCTTTCTATCACTAGCCTTTTTGGAGTATATGCCTAGCTGTGGGAATTCTGTGTCAAAGGATATGGATACTTTTTGTCATTTTCTTTGCATAATTTACAATTGCATTCCATAATGGCTGGACTAATTCATGGTACCAGAAACAACGCATTAGTATACCTGTCTTTTCACAGCCCCAACTGAGTTCTTCTTATCTTAGATTGATTGATATATTTCTAAAAAGTTCCAGCTCTCTTTGTTCCTTCTAAGAATAAAATCAATGCTTACCTTAACCAGCTTGGGCCTCTCAGAATCCTTCTGCAGCCTTGGAGGCCTGGTTTCTTGCCTTGTAATCATGGTATACGGCTTCCTTTCACAGGATTAGAACAAGATTATGATTTAGAACAGCAGGGAATTGAAGTAGATGGTATCTGAGTGATGCAAGATGAGGAGAAGGAGATGAGGGAGCTCTCAGCAAATGGCCTCAGTTTTCTTTTTTCAGTGAAAGATGAGGCAAGGTTCTCAGCTGAGAAGATGGGGGGAGGAGGAACACTGTGAGGTTTAAATAGGAATGAAAAGGTCTGGAATAGTAAATTGATTCAGAAGGTATAGGAGGATTGCCTAGCAGTCGTGAGGGCCCAGTTTATATTATATAACATAAATTTGTAGAGAACTTAATCAGTATGGTTTCATAATTTTCTCTAGTTTTGCTCAGCAGCATGTGAGCCGGAGTGAAGGCAGCTTTTTTCAACCCGGGTTAGAAGAGCTAGGACTGCTCATGGTCCAGATTTAATTCTGATCACCAAGGGAACCACAGGGCTGGTTTGTATCTCCTTAGGCAACCTTGTGCTCCCTTCCTCCCACCTTTGTTTCTGGAGGCTCATCATATTAATGTTAAACTTAGTGTGGATACCTGGTAAGCCCACTGAAGCTAAGAACTCTCAAGCTCAAGAGATCTTCTACCCTCAGCATCCGCAGTAGTATTACAGTCACATATCATCACATCTGGCTAGTTCCTGCTTTTTATTCTATTCTGCTCTCCTCTTCCATTTCATGTGTGAGTTCCATCCCATTCCCAATCACGGATATGATCATTCATTGTCTATTTCCCTCCTTCCCATTTTGTTAAACCTTTTTCTACATTGGCTTCCCACCTCCTCAATAGAAAGCAGATGGTAGCAAGCAAGAAGTGCTTTACACTTGGTGGAGTCTGTTTCCACATCCCTCCTCTTCTTCTTTTCACTTGCTTATAGCCCAATCACAAATTTTTATCCTCTATTCCTTTCCTTTTAAGCCACTTTTGAGATCTACCTCTTTGTTAGTTTGTTTTGCTTATGACTAATTCTTCTCCAAGTTCATCCTTCCTCTAATTCTTCTCTCTCACTTCTTCCCCTTTACTCCTGTTTCCATGTTGAGTGAAATGTGTTTCTACACTCAGCTCTGTGTATGTTCTACCCTCTTCTGACCATGTTGTCTTTCCCATTAGACTGTAAGCTCCTTCAGGGCAAGGACTATCTTATGACTCTTTTTGTATCCCCAGCACTCAGTATAATGCTTGGCACATAGTATCAGAGACTTAATAACTATTGATCATGGCATGAGAAAAGGTCACACCATTGCCTCTGAGGATACTCCTAGGACTCTGAGGGGGAGGTAACCAGCTTAGGTCTGGGTACCTAGCTCATCAGTAAGAGTGGGTGTTGAGATAAAGATTCTCAAACCATATATGTACTATAGAGCAAAATATCACCAGTGCCCTTAAATAACCCTCTTATGTCATAGTATCTTACTCCTTTAACATCCTGGTTGCTTTAGCTGTATGTATGCTAGCTTATTGATGTCCTCCCTAAAATATGGTATTAACATGAACTGGCACAATTCTTTTGGAAAATAATTTGGAATTAGGAAAGAAAGTTCAAGCCCTTTGATCCAGTGCTCCTGCTATGGTGTCAGGTAGTGAAAGGAGGTTTAAAATAAAAGGCTAGTTTCCATATCCATATCTCTTAAGTGAAATATGACTGAAACATCTCAGGCTATAAAGAAAACAATAATGCACTTAGTTGTAATGCTACCTGTCCAACATAATGTTATCATAATGGACAAGGTAAAGTGAATGAAGACTATAAGCCATACTTTTTTCTTAAAACTAGCTTGCATAAAACTTGAGGCCCCCTCAGGAGTTCAGAGATCCAGCAAAGGTCTTTATTGGGCAAGGCAAGTATTTGTGCTGAGCATGAGGTAGAAGCATTCTTTTATACACTGATTTTAGACAGCATTCTGCAGTGTTAGCAAGAATAGTTTAAACCAATCACAGTGTCAACTTTAACATTAACTAGATATCAGGAAGGGATGGTCTCAGGTTATCTCAGGGACACGTTTTTAGAAGATATCTAATCAAAAGAACCGGATGCATGCATTTTACACTTATGGAATATTAAAATAACAAAAATTATTTCTACATCTGTGATTTACAGTCTTTTACAGTATTTTTCCACAACATAACAGTTTGAGATGTCTGAAAGGCATTTGGAAATGTGAGATTGAAGACCAACAAACATTGGGGCAGGAAAGGTAGATTTGAGAATCATCAGCATAGAGATGGTAATTAAATCCATGGGAGCTGATGAGATCACCAAGTAAAGTAGAAGGAGAAGAGAAGAAGGCCCAGTACAGAACCCTAAGGCACACCTACAGTTAGAGGAAGTCACCTAAATGAGGATTTGGCAAAGGAGACTGAGTGGAAGCAGTCAGGTAGGTGGGAGGAGAACCAAGAGAGTGGTGTCCCAAAAACACAGAGAGAGTACCTTTTTAATCATGTCCAAACAACACCACAATATAGTTGAACTGATTATTATTTATTTGTCCTCGCAATAATGTTTACATGAAGGAGTTCTTCTGTGTTTCCAGTGTTAGCATCAACTTAGTCTTCTAGTAGGTATCCATCACTTATTATTAGGATGAGTGAGCCGCTTCAATAGTGCGTAAACTCATGTATTTTATGTTGTTATTTGTCTTTCACTCTTGAAGAAGACCATGACATCAGGAAAGTGATGCCATGACTTCCAAGTGAATTGGACTTGAGTGAGGGAGGGCTGTGCACAGTCACCAGACTCGCTTTCTCCTCTGGAGCCATCTGGGTCCAGTGGCAAGAAGATATAGATCAGGACAACTGGAGATGGCTCTCTCTTTTTTATGTTGAGATGTTTGAGTGGCAGTTGGAAATTCAAGATTGGAAATCAGCAGAAATTGGGGCAGGGAAGTTAGATTTGAGAATCATTAGCATAGAGATAATAATCAAATCCATGGAAGCTAACAAGATAACCAAGTGAAGTAGCATAGAGGGAGAAGAGGGCCTAGGACAGAACCCTGAGGGACACCTACAATTAGAGGGAATGACCTAAATGAGGATCCAGCAAGGGGGACTGAGTAGAAGCAATCAGATAAGTAAGAGAAGAATCAGGAAAGTGTAGTGTCCCAAAAACCTAGAGAGAAGAGAGTATCAAAGAGGAGAGACTGATCAAGGGGTATGCATACTTTGATAGCTTTTGAAGCATAGTTTCAAAGTGATTTACAGGATAGAACCAGTTTACAGCTCTACTAACAGTACATTATAGTACCTGTTTCCCAATGGTCCCTCCAGCATTTGTCAGTTTGTAAGGCAAAAATGACAAATGGATACATCTGCATCTTTGTTGTTGATTTTTGATGGCTCTATGCAGTGGTGTGTTGGTAAATGTTTAACAACCATATCCTTTGGGGGAAAAATGTACATATGATACACTTTTAAGTTTAATCTGCATTGTTGACATTTTCTCTATACTTTCTTAACTCTGGGCAATCAATAAACCATAAATCAAGGTCTGGTATTAAGCATTTGAGGATTTCTGAAGTGTAAATGTTCATACTGAAAAAACTTAACAACTGGCTCTCTCTCAAGTTGGTTAGGACAGGTGCCAGCACATCTCAGCTTCAATACAGCAACATCTTTGATGTTGTTTAGTTTTATTAACTGAATATCAGGGATTGATTTCTGATATTGTCTCCAAAATTCTGAGGGTATAACCCTGTTTCAGGGCCACAGAGCCCTATGCTTTGGTTTTATAATGAATATACTATGCATAGTTTCTTTCCAAGCTGTAATATTTCCTCTTCATACCCAATCATAACTGACATTCAGATAGCACTGTTTGAAATCCACTTACAACATAAGATCCCTGTGAGAAAGGCATGGGCTTGTCGTATAGTGGAAAGAGCCTTGCATTGGGAATCAGAGGGGATGAGTTCAAATTCCCAGTCTCTACTACTCACAAAGAACCCATTTTGGTTCTTTATCTGTAAAATGAGGAGGGGATTGGATGAGATGAACTCCAAAGTCCTTTCCAGCTCTAAATATTAGGAAGCCTAGCTCTTAGTCCCCATTGCAAAAGGATGTTCAGATCAAACATTTAACAACCAGTTCTCCTTTCTTATTTTCCTAGTCTTAGTAAAAAAAAATGAGACATGACCATAGACATTTCATAAAATCTCTCTGCCTGAGAAGGTACTTTGCTGACCTCTCTATGAAATAAATGCCCATGGATTAATTTTAGAAGAATGATTGACAATACAAATACTGTTCATCTATTGCCCTCTGTCTTTTAGATTCAAATTCTGAAGGTCCAGCTAGAGGCAATTGGTAAAGGGGGGAAAATACTGGATTTTGCGTAAGGGGACCTGAGTTTGAATCCCAGTTTTCCTGCTGAGTAACTGTGTGATCTTGGACAAGTTTCTCTCTCTCTCTGTTTCTCTCTCTCTCTCTGTATTAAGAAGGCAGAATTTGTGATCTCAAAGAGAATCATATATATGTCTGAACGGTTTAGAACTGCAGGATATAAGGAATTCTCTAAACAGAAAGCAGAAGAATTAAAGCATTTATTCAGGCTCCAGAGTAACAGACCCAAGAACCAGCCTCCCCATTTTGATATTTTGATCAAAAGCTTCTAGGCCCAATAAGTCTGCCTCACAAGAGTAACCAGGAGGCCACAGAAAAACATGATGGTATTAAACCAAATCATATTCATGCTTCCCCTCTCTGGTATGAAGATTACCCACTGGCCTCAAGTCCTTGTTCATCACTCCTCAGTCCACACACTTTGGGATGGCTCTGCTTCCGGTTCGGCTCTGCTTCCACAGCTCCTGCTTCGGCTTCAGCTTTATCTTCAGCTTTGGCTATAGCTGTCTCTTGTCTCGTCTCTCCTCACAGCCTCCAATCCCAAACTGGGAGCTCGCCTTCGGGGCGCCTCCTTGCCTCCTCCTTCGGTCTCAGGTCTACAAAAGGCTGCTAGAGGCCGAGGCACCAGCGGGGGAAGTTTGCACCCTCACATTGTTCCAAGACCACGCTCCGATTCATGGCTGCCTTGGTGGTGACTGGTGCTGAGAGGCCTTCCCAGCCGAGCCCCTGGTGTCATCAAGCGCCGCCTGAATGACCAGAGCCCATTGGTTCCTGAGTTGGCCCCTCCCCCTAGGACCCTGGGAGGCTCACATCCACATAGACTAGGTCAACATCCAACCAGGCATGGCTCTGGAGTTAACACCTCCCCTTAGCCAGCCCCACCTTGGGCCCCACCTCAGTCATCAATCCACACCCACATAGGTTTTACACCTAATAGGGCTTTGGGCCTGGGGCTTAGCACTTAGCAAGATTCAATGAAATAGCTGAATCACTCAAAGCAAGCAAAAGCCAAACTCCTCAAGGGCACCTGTTGAACTAA
>JAQQSZ010006378.1:0-13607 GCA_028646595.1 Phalanger gymnotis
ACATAAGGGAGCGCTGACTAGGGAACAGAGCAACCAGAATATAGGCCATCTTGGAGTGGGTGGGAGGGTATAAATGGGGAGAAAATTTGTAATTCAAACTCTTGTGAAAATCAATGCTGAAAACTAAATATATTTAAAAAAAAGAAAAAGAAAAGAAAAAGAAAATGTTATCCTTTTCTGAGTTTGTGTTTTGATATTCCCTGTCA
Source organism: Phalanger gymnotis (assembly GCA_028646595.1). Lineage (NCBI taxonomy): Eukaryota > Metazoa > Chordata > Mammalia > Diprotodontia > Phalangeridae > Phalanger > Phalanger gymnotis. The sequence continues at coordinate 207 of JAQQSZ010006378.1, forward strand.
CCATAGCGGCTTTCTATGGCCAAGGCTCTTTTTTATTCCTTCCTCATTTTTGCCCATTTTATGACTTTTAAAGTTGAATTTTGCTCCTGGGGCATAGAGGGAATTGTCCCATACTTCTTGTAGTGGAAACCAAGGGCCTGATCACTGGCTTTCTGTGCAAAAAAAAAAAAAAAGAAATGATGATGATCTGTATTTCAGATAAATGTGCAAAATCTTACAGGAACATTTGCTGAATGAACTGAGCAGGACCAGGAGAACAATATACACAGTAACAAAATCATCATGCAATGACCACCTTTGATAGACTTAGCTCTTCTCAGCAATACAATGATCCAAGATAATTCTGAAAGACTCATGATGTTTCCACATCAAGAGAAAGATCTATGGAGCCTGAATGGAGATTGAAGCACACTCTTTTCTCTTTTTTGTGTTTTTTTTTCTTTCTTGTGTTTTTCTCTTTTGTTCTGATTCTTCTTTCACAACATGATTAATGTGAAAATATGTTTAGTATTATTGGACATGGTTAGCCTATATCTATTGCATGCCATCTTGTGGAGGGAATTGCAGGGGAGAAAAAAAAAATGAGAACTCAAAGTTTTTTAAAAAGCGAATGTTTAAAATTACCTTTGCGTGTAATTAAAAAAATAGGTATTTTTAAGTGAGGAGAGAAAAAGGAAATTAAACTAGCCATTATTTAGCTTCCTAATAAGAAATCTGTAGGACCAGAAGGATTTAGAATGAATTTGGCAAAATATTTCAAGAGCATTTAATCCCAATACTAGAAAAGTATTTGAAAAAAAAAAACAATAACTAGGTAATCAAGTATTCCTGCCAAATTTCTTTTATGATTCAAATGTGGTTTTGATAGCTAATCCAGGGAAAGCAAAATCTCAAAACTGTAGGCCAATTTTCCTAATGAATAGGGCTATAATTTTGTTTTAAGTAAAATGTTAGCAAGGAGATTACAGCAATGTAACATAATGATAATACACTATAGGGCTGACTCAACATTAGGAAAAAAATACACATAATTGATTATATCCATTAAAAGTCATAAGATCATATAAATAGACACAGAATTTTTTTTTGTCAAAATACAACCCCCATTCCTATTAAAATGCTACAAAGCATAGAAATAAATGGAGTTTCTTTTCCTTTCCTATCTAAAACTATCAGCCATTGTTCTCTCTAATGGGCAAAAGCTAGAAGCTATTTTGATAAGATCAGAGATGAAGCGAGGATATATATTATCACAAATATTATTCAATATTGTATTCTAAATGCTAGCTAGAGCAACAAGACATGTAAAACAAGTTGGAATAACAAAAATGTAGGCAATAATGAACCTGCATTTTCACTTTTTGTAGATAATTTGATGCTATAGTTAGCTAACCCTAGAGAACCCACTAAATAAATAATTGAAATAATTAACAATGTTAGCATGGTTGCAGGATGTAAAATAAATGCATATAAATCAGAAGCATTTCCATATATCACAAAGAAATCACCGCAGGAGATAGAAGGAAAAATTCCATTTCAAATCACTGCAGATGTCATAAAATACTTGGGTGTCTATCTATCCAGATAAACCCAGTGACCACATGAACACAATTACAAAACAAATTTTTCACACAAATATATACTGACCTGAACAATTGGAGAAATCTTCATTGTCCCCGAGTAGACTCAGTAAATATATTTAAAAATGACAATTCTACTAACAAATTAAAAAAATCCTCCATTAGACACCAAAATAGAAATTCTGAAAATCAAAGAAGAGATTAATAAAATTGAGGGTAAAAAAATTGACCTGATAAGTGAACTTAAAAACTCATTTTAAGGAGAAAAAAAGAATAAAATAAATGAATCATAAGTTAATTCACTAATTCAGTGCCATACAAACCAGGCTAACAAAAAATTGTTTTAAGGAACTAAAAAAATTACCTAAAATCATCAGCAAGCATTATATGTAAAAGGGATAAGCTAGAAGCATTTCCAATAAGATTGGAGGAGTGAAACAAGGATGTCCATTATCACCACTATTATTCCATATTGTACTAGAAATTTTAGCTTTAGCAATAAGAGAAGAAAAAGAAATCGAAGGAATTAGAATAGGCAAAGTAGAAACAAAGGTGTCACTCTTTGCAGATGATATGATGGTGTACTTAGAGAATCAAGTAAAAATTGCTTGAAATTCTAAGCAACTTTAGCAAAGTTGCAGGATTTAAATAAACCCACACAAATCATTGGTATTTCTGTATATTACTAGTAAAGCCCAACAGCAAGAGATAGAGAAATTCTATTTAAAGTTACTATAGACATTATAAAATGCTTGGGAATCTACCTCCCAAGACAAACCCAGGAACTATATGAACACAATTACAAATCATTTTTTTTTCACACAAATAAAGTCAGATCTAAATAATTGCAAAAAAATATCAATTGCTCAGTGATAGGCTGACCTAACCTAATAAAAATGGCAATCCTAACTAAATCGATTTATTTATTCAGTGTAATACCAATCCAACTACCAAAAATTATTTTGTAGAGCTAGAAAAAATAATAACAACATTCATCTGGAAAAACAGAAGTTCTGGAAGATCAAGGGAATTAATGAAAAGAAATGCTAGGGAAGGTAGCCTAGCCATACCAGATCTAAAACTGTATTATAAAGCAGCAATCATCAAAAGTACTTGGTATTGGCTAAGAAATAGAATGGTTGATCCATGAAATAGTTTACATGCACAAGATGCAATCACAATGATTATAGGAGTCTCCTATTTGATAAACCCAAAGACTCCAGTTTCTGGGATAAGAACTCACTATTTGACAAAAACTACTGGGAAAACTGGAAACTAGTATGGCAGAAAATAGGCATAGACCAAGATCTTACACCCTATACCAAGATAAAGTCAAAATGGGTATACAGTTTAGATATAAAAGCTGATACTATAAACAAATTATCTGTGTAAGGAATAGTTTACCTGTAAGATTTATGGATAATGGAATAATTTATGACCAAACAAGAGACAGAGAACATTATGCATAAATGCAAATGGATAATTTTGATTGCATTAAATTGAAAAGGTTTTGTGCAAAAAAAGCCAATGCAACCAATATTAGAAAGGAAACAGAAAACTGGGAAACGATTTTTACAACCAGTGAGGCCACATTTATAAAATATCTAGAGAATTGAGTCCAGTTTATAAGAATACAAGACATTATCTAATTGATTAATAGTCAAAGGATAAAAACAGGCAGTTTTTAGAGGAAGAAATTAAAGCAATCTAAAGACATATGAAAAAGTGCTCTAGATTGCTATTGATTAGAGACATGCAAACCGATACACATCTGAGGTATCACATCATACCTATCAGATTGGAAAACATAACAAAATAGGAAAATGATAAATGTTGGAGAAGATGTGGGAAAATTGGAACACTAATGCATTGTTGGTGGAGTTGTGAACTGATCTAACCATTGTGGAGAGCAATTTGGAACTATGCTGAAAGGGCTATAAAACTGTGTATACCTTTTGACCCAGAAATACCACTTCTGGTTCTATATCCCAAAGAAATCATAATTAACAGGAAAAGGACCCACATGTATAAAAATATTTAAAGCAATTCTTTTAGTGTTGGCCAAGAATTACAAATTGAGGAGATTTCCATCAATTGTGGAATGGCTAAACAAGTTATGGTACATGAATGTAATGGAATACTATTGTTCCATATAAAAGACCAGAAGGCAGACTTCAGAAAAACCTGGAAATACTTACGTGAGCTGATACTGAGTGAAGTGACCAGAACCAGACGAACATTTTACAGTGATAGCAACATTGTAGGATGACTAACATTGATAGACTTATCTCTGCTTAGCAATGTAAGACAACTCCAAAAGATCCATGATGGAAAATGCTATCCACATACAAAGAAGAACTATGGAGTCTAAATACAGATTGAAGAATCCTATTTTCTCTGTTTTCTATCTCTCCTTTGTTTTTTCTTCTTTCTCTGGATTTCTCACATTAGTTCTAATTCTTCTTTATAACATGACTAATGTGAAAATATGTTTAATATGGATATATATGTAAAGCATTAGCAGATTGCATGCTGTTTTGGGGTGGGGGAAGTAGAGGGATGGGGAGAAAATTTGGAACTCAAAATCTTATGGAAGTGAATGGTGAAAAATAAAAAAATAAATAAAAATATTTTTCTAACAATCTCTGAAAAAATGTTCAGAAACAAAGGTGTGAACTGAGAATATTGATTTACTAAGCAACACATGCCAATTTTTCAACAAATTGGAACCAGGCCTCATCAGCTTTAGCATGAGAGTACAATTACAGGGAGAGACAGCTTTTAATGCATTAAAAATAATTAATCAAAGAGAATAAATTAGTTAAAAGAAAACAAGGAAGGTATAACATTAACTAATCTGATTTCTAGTTGTAAGAAAGATTTGGGACTTTTTCATTTGGATGGGACAGAGTGAACATTATGCAATTTCCTGAAATCTGAAAAAAAGGTATCCTACTCCTTCTATATGTCTTAAAGCAAGCAAAGAAATATGGAAACTCTAACTGATTAATCACTATGCATCTAATTTTTAGATAAGACAAATAGGTTGCTTGAGATGTATAATTGTAGGAAAACTTTTTGCATCAATGTTTAGATTTGACCAGGTTTCTGGTCAGCATCCTCTTAGTCCTTAGCTAAAGGTTTCTAAGCAGCAGATAAAGATAGTCCTCTCATAGTTCCCACAATTGAATATTTTTTTTTTCTTAAAAGACAGAAATTGGACTAGATGCATAATTGAATACAAAAGGAATTGGGCTAGTTCCAGAATTGAGTCACAAGGTGGAGTCGGTGTGGTCCACTCAATTCCAATTACTGCTTAGTATTCTAATCTCCCCAATTACCTCAATTACCCCAAAGGAAATCAATGAAAAAATGTTAAGGAAGGTAGCCTAGCAGTATATAACAAAGTGGCAATAATCAAAATGATCTGTTGTTGGCTAAGAGATAGAATAGTATATCAGTGGAATAGATTGGGTACACAATATATAGTAATGCATGACCACAAGATCTGATCCTTTGGGGCATGAAATCATTTGATTAAAATTGCTTAGCAAAGCAATTTGGCAAAAACTAGGCATAGATCAACACCTCACTCTTTATAGCAAAATAAATTATTTAGACATTAAGTGTTATATCATAAGTAAATTAGGGAGGCATGGGAAAATATACCTGTCAGATCTGTGGAAAAGAGAAGGGTTTATGACAAAACAAGAGATAGAGAGAATCACAGCCAATTAAATAAATCATCTTGATTACATGAAATTAATTTTTTGCATAAACAAAAGCAATTCAGACACAAGTAAAAAAAAATCAGGATACAGGGAAAAGTTTTACAGATTTTTTTTTCTGATAAAGACTTCATTTCTCAAAGATATAAAGAACTGAGTTATATTCACCTTTTTAAAAAAAAATGGAGCTATTCCCCCAATTGTCAAAAGGTCAAAGCATAAGAACAGGCTGACTCTGGAAGAAGACATCCTAATTCTCATCATCCCTCCCAAACATCCTATAAATAACTATTTGTTAGACAAATGCAAATTAAAACAACTCTGAGATATTACTTCACACCTGCCAGATTGGCTAACATGACAGAAAAAAGATCAGGAGGGGTAGGAAAAGAGATACAGAAAAATGTAAAATAAAGGTCAAGAATAGAATTTATTAGGGAAGAAAAATGGATACTAATCATGATCCCAGGCAAATATAAAGCTAAAATACATTTAATCAAAAGAGAAAACTAGATAAACTGCACTATATGTCAGTCATATTAATCAGAATTGTTTTAGGATGCTTATATTAACTAGACATATAAGCTTGGGATATTGCTAAAGGATAAGAAATGATGAGTTGGAGGACTTAGAAAAATATAGAAAGACCTGGACTTACAACAAAAGATGTCATCCAGCCTCAGAGAAACAGAACACAAACACATATAGTGTGATCTTACATAAATGCATATGAATATATATATGTTTGTATCTGTATGATTATCGATATATACTTATATGTGTGTATATATAAGTGTAGTATATGTGTGTATACATGTATGTCTATATATGTATGTATGTATGGGTATGCTTATGTTGCTGTGTATACATATATATACATATATATATATATATATATATATATATATATATATATGAAACATGTATGTGTGTATGTATCTGCACTTAATTGTAACCTTTTTGGTGTGAGGGAAAAAGATGGTAAAAGACCAATGTAAAAAGTGCACAGCAGAGAACAAAATAAAACCTATAAGGAAGTAAAGATGGACGGCTCTGAACATAATACATAGGATTTATTGTATAGGCTTTCTTGAAATGGAAATTTGTTGCTTTCTTTTTTGAATCCACTCCTATATACTGCTGTGCACATGAGAATGATTTCTTTTCTTCTTTTGAACTTAAGTTTTATTATTTAAGTTTGTTTCTTTTTTCTTTTTGTATTTTGTATTTAAGTTTTAAATTAAAAAATAATTACAAAAAAGGATAATGATGAATGCTGGAAGATACATAGAAAAATAGGGACACAGTTGAACTATTTTTAGAGTTGTAAACCAGTCCAAATATTCTGGACAACAATTTTCATTTACACCCAAAGGGCTACAAAGCTGCATGTACCCTTTGACTCATCATTACCACTATTAGGACTGTTTTCCAAAGAGCTTAGACAAAAGGAGGGAAAAGGAGATATTTATACAACAATATTTATAGCAGCTCTTCTTGTGGTGGTAAAGAATTGGAAATTGAAGGCCTATCCAACAGTTAGGAGTAGCTGAACAAGTTGTAGTATATGATATTGATAAAATACTATTGTGCTGTAAGAAATGTTTAGCAAGGTAGTTTCAGAAAAAAAAAACAAAATAAACAAAAAAAAACCAACAACAACCTGGTAAGACTTATACGAGCTCATGAAAAGTGAAGTCAGCAGAGCCAGAGGACATTGAACATAGTAACAGCAATATTCTATGCATGATCAATTGCGAATGAGTTAGCTACTCTGCTAAAGATAATTCCAAAGGACCAAAGATGAAATCTACTTTCCACCTCCAGAGAGAGAACAGATGAACTTTGAATGCAGATTGAAGCGTACTATTTTCTTTTTTTATTAATTTTTAATTATTTTTTAAAAAATATTTTTAGTTTTCAGCATCGATTTTCACAAGATTTTGAATTACAATTTTTCTCTCTTTTTCTACCCTCCCCCCACTCCAAGATGGCATATATTCTTATTGACCCATTCCCCAGCCAGCCCTGTCTTCTGTCACCCCACTCTCCTCCATTGCCTTTCCCTATAATTTCTGGTAGGGGGAGATAGATTTCTATGCCCCATTGCCTGTATATCTTATTTCCCAGTTACATGTAAAAACAATTTTTTGAACATCTGCTTTTAAAATGCTGAGTTCCAAATTTTCTCCCCTCTTCTCTCCCCAACCACCCTCCTTAAGAAGGCAAGCAATTCAACATAGGCCACGTGTGTATCATTATGCTAAACCTTCCACAATACTCATGTTGTGAAAGACTATATTTTGCTCCCTCCTATCCTGTCCCCTTTCATTCAGTTTTATCCCTTGACCCTGTCCCTTTTTGAAAGTGTTTGTTTTTGATTACCTCCACCCCTATCTGCCCTCCCTTCTATCATTCCACCTTTTTTATCTCCTTCCTCCTTCTTTCCTGTGGGGTAAGATACCCATTTGAGTGTGTATGTTATTCCCTCCTCAAGTCCCTTCCACTCTTCCTCTCTTCCCTTCCAATCAACTGCTTTTTCTTGCCACTTTCAGGGGAGATAATTTACCCTATTCTATCTCTTCCATTCTCCCTCTCTCAATATAATCCTCTTTCACCCCTTAATTTGATGTTATTTTTTAGATATCATCTCTTCATATTCAACTCACCCTGTGCCCTCAGTGCGTGTATATATATATATATATATATATATATATATATATATATATATATATATATATATGTATATTCCCTTCATCTACCCTAATACTGAGGTCTCATGAATTACACACATCCTCTTTCCATGTAAGAATGTAAGCAAAATGGTTCAATCATAGTAACTACCTTATGATTTCTCTTTCTTGTTTACTGTTTCATGCTTCTCTTTATTCTTGTGTTTGAAAGTCAAATTTTCTATTCAGCTCTAGTCTTTTTACTGAGAAAGCTTGGAAGTCCTCTATTTTACTGAAAATTTATATTTCACCTTGGAGCATTATACTCAGTTTTGCTGGGTAGGTGATCATTTGTTTTAGTCCTAGCTCCATTGACCTCTGGAATATCATATTCCAAGCCATTTGATCCCTTAATGTAGAAGCTGCTAGGTCTTGTGTTATCCTGATTTTGTTTCTACAATACTCAAATTGTTTCTTTCTCGCTGCTTACAGTATTTTCTCCTTGATCTGGGAGCTCTGGAATTTGGCAACAATATTCCTAGGAGTTTTCTTTTGGGGATCTTTTTCATGAGGTGATCAGTGGATTCTTTCAGTTTCTATTTTACCCTCTGGCTCCAGAATATCAGGGCAGTTCTCCTTGATAATTTCTTGAAAGATGATATCTAGGCTCTTTTTTTTTTATCATAGCTTCCAGGTAGTCCAATAATTTTTAAATTATCTCTCCTGGATCTATTTTCCAGATCAGTGGTTTTTCCAATGAAATATTTCACATTGTCTTCCATTTTTTTATTCCTTTGGTTCTGTTTTATAATATCTTGATTTCTCATCAAGTCACTAGTTTCCACTTCTCCAATCTAATTTTTAAGATAGCATTTTCTTCAGTGGTGTTTTGGATCTCCTTTTCCATTTGACTAATTCTGCCTTTCAAGGCATTCTTCTCCTCATTGGCTTTTTGGAGTTCTTTTGCCATATGAGGTAGTCTATTATAAGGTGTTATTTTCTTCAATATTTTTTGGGTCTCCTTTAGCAAATGATTGACTTGTTTTTCGTGGTTCTCACATCACTCTTGTTTCTCTTCCCAATTTTTCCTCTACTTCTCTTACTTGTTTTTCTCAATCCTTTGTGAGCTCTTCCATGGCCTGAGACCAATTCATGTTTTTCTTGGAGGCTTTTGATGTAGGCTGTTTGACTTTATTGACTTCTTCTGGCTGTATGTTTTGGTCTTCTTTGTCACCAAAGAAAGATTCCAAAATCTGAGTCTGAATCTGAGACCATTTTCACTTCCTATTCATGTTCCCAGCCAACTACTTGACCCTTGAGGTTTTTGTTGGGTTATGACTGCTTGCAGAGTAGAAAGTACTTTGTCCCAAGCTTGAGGGGCCATGCTGCAAGCTCTGTCCCACCAGTGTTCCTCCTCCCCCAAGAACCGCCAACCTGGACAGCTACTCAGATCCAAGCAGGCTCAGCACTCCTGCTCTGATCCGTAGCTTAAATCCTCCTACCATATGGGCCTGGGGCCAGAAGCAATTGCAGCTGTAGCTCTGGAAGCAGCCTCAGAGTTGCACCACCTCCACCACCCCCAGGGCAGTAACCCACCATGAACCCCTTTCACTCTGTCTCAGAAGTTTTTACCCACTAACCTGCTATGTTGTCTTTGGTGTTTGTGGGTTAGAACTCAGGTAACTGCCACAGCTCACAGCTCCCAGTCTGGTTGGTCCAGGCACAGCCCACACTGGGTTCTGCTCCACTCTACTCCTAGCTCCGTGTGATAGACCTTACCCAGTGACCATCAAGGCTGTCCTGAGCTGGAGCCCTGCTTCTCTCTGCTATTTCATGGGTTCTGCAGTTCTACAATTTTGTATTGGTGTATAGTGCCAGATTTTCAATGTCGTTAGTGTAAGGAACTCATGATTTGGAAATCTGCTCCAATGATACCAAGTGAATTGGCAAATTATTTGTGCTTTCTAGTTTTACAGACTTCTGGGATCAAAGAGCAATTAAATGACTTGTGCAAGGATCTGAGAGTTACTATGTGTGAGAAACAGAGCTTGAACCCAGATCTTTCTGACTCTAAGGCCAACCTTTTCTCCACTATGCTATGGTTGCTTCGATTGATCCTTCCAGTGACCTAAAAACAAATTGACTCTAAATGCCATGTTTATTGTGTTGTAAAATCATAATTATTATCATAGAATTGTAGAATTTTAGTATTAAAAGGTATCTCAGAAATCATCTGGCCCAGTCACTTAAATGTAACCATGAGGAAAATGAGGCATATAACCTGTCTAAATTCACGATGTCAATAGTGAGCTTCATCCGAATATGAGTAGCTGACATTTAAAGACTGTTTTAAAGTTTACAACGTACTTTTACATATATTATCTCACTTGATTAGTATTAAATTACACAAAGTTGCCTTTATGAAATAATATGCACAATTGATTTAAGGTTATCATGCCTTTTAGGCTGTATATTTTCTTCTAAAATTTCCTTTATAAAATTGCCTTTACAGCAGATTTTCCCACAGAATTGAAATAATATTAATATAAGCCTACTAATGAAATTTGACTCTTCTGATTCTTCTTGTCAGTAGCAAATATATCTATAATGATTTCCAGTAAGGAAGCTTTTATATTATGCTTTGCTCAGCCATGCTCAAAGGTCTTACATCATTGATGGCTAGTACATCAAATTACCACTCTTAAAATCTACATATGATCATTTAAAAAAAATACCCTAGCACCTTTCTTCACATTGCACATTCACATTCCACATTCACATTGTCACTCTTGGATTATGTTATGAATAAACAAATGTATTGTATCTTCTGAAATATAAAATATAGTTATTTCATTATGTGAACAATCACAATGTACCTTTTTTTTAAAAAAAATATTAATTTATTTAATATATTTAGTTTTCAGCATTGATTTTCACAAGAGTTTGAATTATGAATTTTCTCCCCATTTCTACCCTCCCACCCACTCCAAGATGGCATATATTCTGCTTGCCCCATTCCCCAGTCAGCTCTCCTTGCTGTCACCCCACTCCCTTCCCATCTCCTGTTCCCTTCTTCTCTTGTAGGGCAAGATAAATTCATACACCCCATTCCCTTTGTATCTTGTTTCCTAGTTACATGCAATTTTTTTTTGTTTTTGAACATCTGTTTTTAAAACTTTGAGTTCCAAATACTCTCCCATCTTCCCTCCCCACCCACCCTCCCTATGAAGGCAAGCAATTCAAAATAGGACACATGTGTATCATTAAGTAAAACCCTTCCAAAATACTCATGTTGTGAAAGGCTAACTATATTTTCCTCCTTCCTAATATATCTCCTTTATTGAATTTGTACCTTCTTTTTAATAGATGGAATAAGAAATAGCCAAAATATTTTGGTACTCATCTGAGTTTTCTTTGAATATACTTATTTTTAGACTTTTAGATATCATGAACAAAATACGGAAGACACAGTCTTACAAAATACTTATAAACTCTCAAAACCCCCCTCATAGGAATTATGTACAAGTAATAAAGCAATCACAGTTATCTCCACAGATTAAGATAAAAAGGAAACCTAAAAGAGAACTTTAGGAATGAACAGTATAGAAAGCTAATGCTTAAGATATTTTCTGCATATATACACCCCTCTAGCTTTAATCAGCTTCCACATTCTGATGTAGAACCCAACACAACTCATTGGCCTGTCCTCTGGCATTGTAAGAATAATGTTGCTAGCAGCTGCTGAGGATGTCAAAGAACACAACAAGACCACCAACAAGAGCACACAGGAGGGCTGCTAGAACAGGTTCTTTGATCTGCTTTTCTAAGGAAATCAACTTTAAGGGGTTTACACTCTTACTTTAATTAAAAATACATATATCATTCATTCACTTAGTTCAAAGGAAAAATCCAGCACTTTGAACTTCAGAGAGTATACAAACAGAAATTACAAGCATACATTATAGAAACAGAGACAATAAACAAAAACCAGTAGACAGGATTATAACCTTCTAACTATAGTAAGACTTACAATTACTAGAGAGAAAAGCATCAACATCTGGGTTTTCAAAGCTGAGGGAGCCATATGACAGCTACCCAGAGTCACATCTGGCCAAATCACAGGACTCTCTTCCAGTTAGTAAGAGACAGAAAGCAAAACGCCAACCTCAGATCATATATACTTTTCTCAGGGCCTTGGGGCTTAGTTCCTAATTAGCAAAAGGGTGTGGTGCCTGGGGCCTGGGGACTTCTTGTTTCTTAAGCAGGTCATCAAAGACTATTGATTCAATCAAAGTCTCCCAGTTGAAACAAAGGCAAGACTCATCAAAGGCACTTGATTACCTCAGTTCTGAGAAGCACTCCAAAAAAAAAAAAAAACAAGTGTCCTACTTTAATTTCCAGATTCAAACAAAGGCAAGAATTGGCAAAGACACTTGATTGCCTTAGCATTCCAAAAGAGAAACCAGTAAAACAAAGTCCTACCCTAACTACTATTACAGGCATCCACTTAGCAATTCCCTTATTCCAGTCTCTCCCATAGCCTTACCTCATAATTCGCTAGCAATAAGCAACAGACTTCAAATTTGACCACTAATTTCTTGAGGAAAGATAAGTATTGGAAAGCATTCTCTATGACCAAGTTAGATTTATACCTGGGATACAAGCATGCTTTAACTAAAATAAAACATTCAACTTAAATATTCATATAAAAACCTAAAACAGGGGGCGGAGCCAAGATGGAGGCTCTGAAGCAGTGACTGGCGTGAGCTCCCCACAAAGTCCCTCCAAAAACCTATAAAAAAATGGCTCTGAACCAATTCTACAGCTGCAGAACCCACAAAGTGGCAGAGGGAAGCAGGGCTCCAGCCCAGGACAGCCTGGATGGTCTCTGGGTAAGGTCTTTCCCACACGGACCTCCCAGCCCCCAGCTGAGGGGAGCAGAGCTGAGCCCAGCAAGCACGGCGCAAACAGACCAGACGCGGACCTACTAGACCAGGAGATGAGTGGAGAGTGTCCTAGCATCCTGAATTACTGAGCTGTGGCATACGCCAAACCTCTCAACCCACAAAGAGCAAAGGCATCAGAGAAGGTTAGTGGGAAAAGCTGCGTGACTGAGTTTGTGGTTCGGCCACTTGCCCCTGGGGCAGCGGAGGTGGGGCAGCTTTAGAACTAGGGCAGCAGTTGCTTCTGGTCCCAGGCCCACCTGGTGGGAGGAATTAAGTGGCTGATCAGAGCAGGAGTGAAGAGCCTGCTGAAGATTTAAGCCCAGTCCAGGTAGGGGGTTCTTGGGGAAGGAGGAGTGCTGGTGAGGCAGCATATCCGCCCAAGTGTGGAACATAGAACTCTTTAGTCTTTAAGCAGCCACACCCCATTGAAAAATTCAAAGTTTAATTAAGTTGGAGGGGAATATGACCAGGCGTC
>JAQQSZ010006379.1:0-13607 GCA_028646595.1 Phalanger gymnotis
GGCATTCTTAAGCAGACCCGGATGTAGTGGGGAAATTCCCAAGATCCTTTATTGTTATGGGAATTAGGTACTCCAAGATTGGGTGCCAGCACACAGCCATGCAGTCAGCTGGGAGTCCAATCAGGAGCTGAGGTTACTCACAGGATCGCAGTAAGTTAGGTCATCTGAAAGCACTGGCTGTCTGTTCCTGCTTAAATGTTTTATGGTCCTTAGGATCACTTACCCTGTGACTCCCTATTGGAGTCTTACCACTTATAACAACAACCTGACATAATATATTTCAAAAGTCACAATTCACACCTTCCCTCTGAGATTATTTCTCCTTTACCTTGTATATATTTTGTATCTAAATGACTATTTACAAGTTGTCTCCCATTAGAATTGAACTCCCTAAAGGGAGAAATTGACTTACTCTTGTGTCCCAAGCACTTAGCACAGTGATTGGCACACAATAAGAAAGATGCTTGCTAACTGACTAATTGACTGAATAAGGGGGTGATGGTCTGACCAGTGCTGTTGAAAGATCACTTACAGTTGAGCGGAGGGTGAGCTGGATTAGGGAGAGAAGAGGCAAGGGGGCTAATCAAGCAATATTAGTCCAAATAAAAGGTGGTAAGAGCATGCACTAGAGTGGTGGTAATGTAAGGAGAGAAGTGGGTATATATGAGACATGTAGCAAGGGTAGAATTAATAATAATTGCAACATATATTGGATACAGGCGAAAAGAGAGTGAGTAGGGACCATGACCCCTAGATCACAAGCCCAGGTGACTGGGAAGATGACGGTGATTTTAACAAATAATAGGGACATTATGGCAAGGGGAGGGCATGGTGGGAAAGAGAAAGAGTTCAGTTTGGGGAATTTGTAGTTGATAATATATATAGGGAATATATTTTGAGATACTTGAAGATGGCATACTATGTGTCTGGTCTGGAGATTGGAAACCAGACAGGAAAGAGTGAAAAGAGTAAGAGAAAAGAACCAAGCTCAATAGCCATAAAAGGGAGGAGATGGATGAGATGATAGCTAGTGGGGATGGATGGATGGATGGATGGATGGATGCATAGATGGATGCATAGATGGATGGATAGATCCGGTAAGGTTTTCTGAGAACACGGGAATGATATGGGTATGTTTGTAGGTAGTAGAGAAGTAGCCAGAGGGAGGGGTGTTGGGATCAATAAGGGGGGAATAGGATAGCAGGGGAGAGAAGGGGTGAGAGGAGAGAGAGAGAAAAAGAGAGAAAGAGAGAGAGAGAGTAAAGAATAGTGAAAATGAGAATTATAGAAATGAGAATCTTCTGGAAAAGACTGGATGGAATGGGATTATTTGAGTGTATAGAAAGCTTAGCCATAGTGAAGAAAAGGCCCATTTCTGCATGAAAGACAGAGGTAAAGGAGAAGACAGTAATAGTAGGCATGTGATCAATAAGTGATAAGGAGAAAGGCATATGAGGGAGCTCACTGGATGGACTCATTTTTCCAGCAATATATAAAGCAAGGTTCTGATTTGAGATAGTGAGGAGAGGAGGAGCCATTGGAATTTTGAGGAGGGATGCAAAGGTTTAGAAAAGCTACTCTGGTAAGTGAAATAGTGAATTAATTATGCAAAAATATTGCCTTACCAGGGTTAGGACCCAGTTAAGATTATGTAACATTAATTTCAATGGACCCAGGCAACATGGTGTCATGATTTTCTATACCTTCATTCATCAGTATGCAAAGAAGAGCAAAGGCAGTGAATTATGGGGGTCATCCAAGGCTGAGATTTGGCAGGGAAAGATTTGTAATAAGATAAGGGGATGGTGTAGAGATGAAGTGATTCACTAGGACAGAGATGGAGAAGAGAAGATAGTATAATCAGGCAGGGGTGATGGCCTGGGAAAGAACTGAGGTATGGGGGGATTGAAGGTCAAGGTGAGGATGAAGAATAGGGTTAGGAGTTACAAGGCAGAGAATCTAATGGAATGATAAGAGATTATAACTAGATAGAGCAATTTCAAAGTTAATGAATATAGAACTGGAACACTCATGATGGAGATTAAAATCAAGGTTGTTAGCATCTCTGTATATAGCTGAGGTTATGAGAAATGAATACACTGAGAAACTGGGAAGTTAGAATGTTTAAGGGATGAATGCTGAAGTCCCTTGGTATGAAGGTGGGAGTTGGGAGAGAAAGACTGTAAAGAAGGCACTGAGCTCATTGAGAAAGCAAGGAGAGTGTCCTGGAGGTAAGTAATAGTTACTAGAATCTTGACTGGGTGATAAATATAAATTGAATGAACCTCGAAGGAGGCAAAGTTGCTGAGTGATGATGGTAGAGGGAGAGTCTGGAAGTGGTAGTGGGAAACAAGGGGAATTTTGGCTTCCCTGTGTTAGAGGCATGAGTGGAAATGCAAATAATGCTGGAAATGGTCAGCAAGAAAGCTGAGTCATCAGAAAAAAAGTCAGGGTTTGGTGAGTACAAGTAGAAAGAAGGGATAAGAAAGGAGAGGATTAAAGATGAAAACAAGTTTGTTACCTATGGAATTGGCATTCCAGAGAGCACAGTGAAAGGGGTAAGTAGCTTTAGAGTAAGGTATTACAGAAATTTGCTCATTGGAAAACTAATGTAATCATAAGCTTTATTACTATGCAGTACAGCAAGCTGGGGTTAGGTTCACACAGTAGGACCATCTTGTTTTCTTGTTTTGTTACCCCAGTACTTAGTACAGTGCCTAGTGCTTAATAAATGGTTTAACTACCTAACTGTCTGCTAGCTTATAGATCCATCCATCCATCCACACACACATCCATACATATGCCCAACTGTCCATCCATCTACCCAACAATCCATCCATCCATCCATCCATCCATCCATCCATCCATCCATCCATCTATCTACCTATCTATCTATCTACCTATCTATCTAAGAACAAGGGAGAAGTGAATTTATTGATCATAAGAAGCAGGGCCATAATTTGAAAATGAGTCTTCTAATCTAGGACTTTTTTTGCTGTGTCATGATTAGCTATGGGGAAGGGGAGGAAGGCAAAAGACGGATCATCTAATCAATGTTTATCATCATTCAACCATTCAGAGATCTGGAAACTCATAAGGGAAACAAACTTGTACTCACATTTTACTGGGGTCAAATGGCACCTAAAGAACCCAAGCACACCCAGCCTGTACTGGATGATGACCACAACCATGTTCTGGGAGGCAGACAATATGGAACCATCATACATGGATGCGCCAACAAATATAAGACCACCTTCATGGATCCACACCATCACCTACAGGAATCGGACATGGTTTGTTCATTGGAACAAATCCAACCAACCGTGGCTCCGCTGGTTCCTTGCTAAACAGAAAAATACTGTATCCTGCTTTCTTGTGACTTTGAATAAAGTAGCTCTAAATGTGAGTTAATTCACTTACCAAGATATCGTTCCTCAAGAGCGACAGGATATGACTAGAGCTACTCTCAGGCAAGAGCTCACTTGACTCAACTTAAAGGAAGTTCAGATACTCCTTGGAATCTTCCTGGAAGAATCAGCTCCCTGAGGTCCTCCTGCTACCAAAGATACACATGGAAGAAAACAGCCTCTTCTAAAGGATCATTGTTCCCACCCACCCACCCCAGAACAGGGAAAGGAAGCAGGAGTCCCTTCTAAGGGCACGGACCCAACCAGACAATTGAGAATTCACCCTGGACAATAAGCTCTCTGAGTCACATCATGTTGAAGGTGTTTCAACTATGGCCCAGAGAACCTTTCTATGTAACAGTGACTGCTCACTCAAAGCCAAGATAGACTGCTGGAAAAGGCTATGCTTTTTATCAGTTCTTTTCAAAAAAAATTATTTTTAATTTATGGAATAAAACAAGCATTTCTATAACATAGTATAATAAAAAAGGATGATTACACATGAAAATGCAAATCTACAATGTACAACTTACCATTCCTTGTAAATTTACAAACAAATTATAAAAGTAAATTCTTTCTTCTTTTGGTTCTTATAGGTTACTCAATTTATAGGGAGAAGTTTCAACTGATTAAAACCCATTTTTAAAAGATGTTACCCCTTCTCCTGCCCGTAAGCCTGTGTTTAATCCATCCCATTGTATTTGCATTGGGGAGATGGGGTGGGGCAGGGAGGGATGTGACACCAAAAAGGATTCCCCAGCTCTAGCATGAGACCGCAGATATTTTCAGTCAAGGCTAAACTGTGGGGGGAACATGCCATCAGAAAACCATAACCAGTAAGAGGTAAAACTCAAATTGTGTTCTTGAAACAGGATATTGTTATTGTGGAGTTGTTTCCAACACTTTGTGACCCCATATGGGGGTTTCTTAGAAAAGATACTTGGGTGGTTTGCCATTTCCTTTTCCAGTGGATTAAAGCAAACAAGTGATTTGCCCAGACTGACTGGGATAGTGAGTGCCTGAGGTCACATCTGAACTCAGGTCTTCATTTCAGCAGGCCCACTGCTCTATCCACTGAGGCAATTTGCTAAGTGTACAAAGTAAGTTTTAAATGCTGGGGAAAGAACTGATCTTACAATTTCTATGTCTAAAATTACAAGAGAAAGACCTCCTATTACTTTCCAGATAACATCATGGTGTTTTGAAAGTATGGTTCCTTTTGTCAATGCATTGGGATGCTGAATGATTGGGAAATACAAAGAGCTGAAGGGGCTTTTGCTCACTTGGGAAGACTTTTTCCCTTCTGTGGAATGTAGCAAATGAATGGTAGGAATTCTATGGGGGACATGTTTGGGAATCAGGAAGTAGGCAGATTGCTGCTCTATGAGCAAATGAAGAAGACCAAAACCTGAGGCCTGAGAAAGCCAGAGCATGGACTGGCTGTGACGAGGACACATTTCTCTGTGAGTACTGGGTGCCTGGAGACAACAGGGAGCCCTTCATACAAGGGGACTTGCTTTGGACCTCCTTCCCTTGTAGGATCATCTTGGTGGGTATGAATGTGTACCAAGAATTACGTCTCAGACAGGATCATTGGATCATAGGTTTTAGAGCTGAAAGGGATTTTAGAGACTGCCTAGTGCAAAACCCCCAGTTGACAGATAAGGAAACTGAGGCCCAGAGAAGTTAAGTCACTTGCAGATCACAATGCAGTTAGTAAGTGGCAGAGCTGGGCTTTGCCCTCAGGAATTCTCACTCTAATCCTACATTCTCTTCCCCACACTCTGTGGTTTGATTACTACTACAGGCATCTCCCTTCCCACCTTCCATTCAAACCATAAACCCTTAGGGTACAAACAATGAAGAAAACTGTAATATCAGGTTCTTTCTGGCATATCTGGTCTGAACTAAGACTTTATGAGCTTTGCCTGAGCAAGCTCAGCTTCTCTTGGACGTAAGTTCTCTGTCCCATGGAACCAGTGAATTTCACATATATCCCAGCTCACTCCTTCCTTCCAGGTGCCCCTTAATCTCCTGGAAGCAATGGAAATTCATTCCTTGTTTCTCTTTGCAGGGCCAGCATAGGTAGCATTTCTTCCAGTTTTCTCATCCTCCAAACCCTAGAGCATTCCAAACTCTAAACTCCTTTTATGAAAACAACTCTGATAATTCTATATATAGGAACTTGCTCTGACTTTGAGGTATATTTAGTACATTTACTGAGCACATACTATGTGCAAGGCTCTGTGATGGGTATTTTGAATAAGACTAGGTCTCTGCCCTCAAAGTACATTCAGTCAACCAGAGGGCAAGGGTAGGATATGGATCCAAAAACTAAAATACAGACTAATGTAGTCTGTACTGGGGTATCTAGGTAGCATAGATAGCACTGGGCTTAGAGCCAGGAAGTCTCATCTTTCTGAGTCAGCTTCAGATACTTACTAGCTGTGTGGCCCTGGGCAAGTCACTTAACTGTGGTTGCCTCAGTTTCCTCATCTGTAAAATGACCTTGAGAAGGAAGTGGCAAAATACTCCTGTATCTTTGCCAATGAAATCCTATATGGTATCATAAAGAGACAGATACAACTGAAAAATTATTGAACAAAAACAACATAGTCTGTATTAAATGCCATAATGTATATGAAAAGTGCCATGAGGGAGATCCAGAATAACTTTAAGCAAGCTCAGAGGAGAGATAAAACACACCTCTCTTTGTATGCCCACCACTAAGGTGAAGGGCTCCAGATTTGCAGAAATGGTTGCTGAGTTGAATGTTGGTTTCTTGAGGTTCAGAGAAGGCTTCATGGGCAGTTTGGTTCACTATAACTTATTTTAAGAAAGGAAGGGCTAACCTTGGAATAAGAAGGACAGAGTTCAAGTCTTGCCTTGGAAACATATGAGATATGTGACCAAAAAGAATGTACTTAGCATCTCAGTACATCAGACAAGCCAAGACTCTCAGTTATAAAAGAGTTGCCTGTCCTCATCAACGGAGTTTCCACATAGTGAAATTCCCTAAAGCAATGAGTTGATAGGTCTGGACAAGATCAAAAAGTGTTTGGAAGGTCACACTTTATCTATGCTTTTCTCTGCTTCTTTACCAATAATAACCTTTGGCAGAAATTGATATCATTTCAGATAATGGAACCAACTCCCTAAAGTTATTTCAATCATTTTCAGTCATGTCCAACTCTCCATGACCCCAATTTGGGGTTTTCTTGCAGAGATACTGGAGTGGCTTGCCATTTCTTTCTCCAGCTCATTTTACAGATGAGGAAATGAAGGCAAACAGGGTAAAGTAACTTGCCCAGGGTCACACACGTAGTAAGTGTCTGAGGTCAGATTTGAACTCAAGAAAATGAGTCTTCCTGACTCCAGGCCTAGTACTCTCTCCATTGTGCTACTGAGAAACCTTGAAATAATAAAAAGGCTGGTTCCAGACTCATAGAAGCTAACATTTGCTAAAAATGTGAGTTGTTGCCCCAGTGTAGAGCGGGTTGCCTTGAGAAATAGGCAGCTCCCTGACCTGGACAACTTCATTGAAGGGTAGATGACTTGTCAGGGGTATTTAGAGAGGATGAGTATTCTCATGCTGGTGGGAAGAGGCAACCTCCAAGTTCTGATGCCCTAGGATGCTCATCCATTGCTGTGGAAGTTACAGACATCTGGCTTACTGGCAATCCAGCCCTCTCCTTTGTATGGACAGGAACATAGATATTGAGGCATAAACAGTCTTCAGAATTGGCATGAATACGGATGTTCATTTTAATCACCCTTGTCATTTTTTTCTAGGAGAGCAATATCCTGCAAGCACCTGGAAGACACAAGAGATGACCAATTTGAATAGAATCACAGAGAGATAATAACAATAATAACTGAGTGCTTTAAGGTTTGCAAAGCACTTTACAAACATGACCTCATTTGACCCACACAATACCCTTGAGAGGTCAGTGCTGTTGTTGTCCTTCTTTTACACATGAAGAAACTGAGTATAATAACAATGCTATTAGCAGTTGCTGTGGATGTGTTAGGCCATTTTCAAAGCCACGAGGCTCCTTAAAAGGCTACCCAGGGTCTAGTCTGGCTACACCACCTGAACACTCTTCCAGTGAGTGATCCCCAAAGCAAAATGTTAACCTCAGAGTGTGTGTGTGTATGTATGTATGTATGTGTGTGTGTATGTATGTATGTATGTATACACACACATACACTTCTTCAGAGTCAGCCCACAGAGGGTATCACAACCATGGGACTCAAACTCACATGACTAACAGTTTCTTGGGACTTAAGCAGGTCATCAGAGATTCTTGATTCAGTCAAAGACTCTTGATTTAAACAAAGGCAAGTCTCAGTCAAAGGCACCTTAGTTCTGAGAAGCACTCCAAAAGAAAAAAGAACAGAATGTCCAGCTTTGCTTGCCAATACCCTGAGGCAGGCAGAACTGCAGTAACTTGCCAACATTTCACAACTTCCTATAGAATCTTTTTTCTTGTTCATTGTTTATTGAAACATTTGGGATTGTTGGTAATGTTAAGGTGGAAACAAAGTATTTTTTAAATTAAAAAAAACTTGGAAACCAAATAGGTATAACTAATAGGTGATTGCTGAATACATGACAGTGTGTGAATGTCCTGAAATGTGGTTGCATTGTAGGAGGATGAATATCAAGAAGTCAGAAAACCTGCTGCAGATCGATGAAGGTCAAGCCAGACCAGAACAGACCATGACTAGAAGCATTTTACCGTGAGCAGCACTAGGAGCCACTGTGCCGGGCATTTGTCTTTGTTCCAGAGGAGCATTATGGCAGAGGGTGGAAGGGAGTGTATGGAATGGGCAATAAGTGTCATCTGCAAAGCAAAAGGCACCAAATTGATTAAAAAAACAAACTGAGGGGTCATATTCAATGATCTCCAGCTTTTTGAGTCTTAGTGTGTGACTTCTGGCTTTGTTATTTGTTAGCTTTGTGACCTTGAGTGAGTCACCTAATCTCTGTTTAGTTGCCTCTGATGCTTCCTGACCTTGTATGTGTTTTTCTTGGCATGTATACTGGAGTGCTTTGCCATTTCTTTCTCCAGATCATTTTACAGATGAGCAAACTGAGGGCAAATGAGATTAATTGAGTTGCCCAAGGTCACACAGCTATTAAGTGTCTCAGGTCACATTTGAACTAAGGACTTTCTGACTCCTGGCCCAATATTCTCTGCTCTGAGCCACCTAGCTGCCTCTAATCTCTGTTACTGTTTGTTTTCTTATCTATACCAATATGTGTACCAATTACCTCAAAGCATTTTTCTAAATTTAGCAGTTCTCTAAATTCCAAATAATTATTAACATTAAGCAATCATTTGAGCATCACAGCCCAAGGGCATATTGGGACATTCATTCCTTCAGCAAATGTTTAACAAATAAATGTCTACTGTTTGCAGAGCACGTGGAGACAAAATTTGGGTAAGACATGATTGTGCACTTTGCTTAACTGACAAGAAAAGGATAGAAGGTGTTTACATGGGTGGATGAGAAGTTGCATCTCTCACAGTGCTCCATGAATCAAATGGCTGTGCAGGAGAAAACCTCAGGGCCCCCACAGGGGTTTTGGCAAAGGGGATTCCCAGGAAAACATTGATACCTTTGTTAATCCCTTTGATACTGATTTGAGTCCCCTGGATCTGTCCATACTCAGTGGTCCTGATGAGGTCATCTGCATGATGCCCTGTGAACAAAGAGGAGAGAAATCCTCAGGGCCAGAAGGTTGAACTGATGTTTAAGTGCTCCATCTACACCACCACCATTTTTTTCATTAGATGGGAAGCCTCCTATGTCTGCCATGATTCTTTTAATTTGCCTTAAAGGTCTCCAGCAATGGGGCAACTTACTCCAGAGAAGGGCCACTTGTACTTTTAAATAGCTCTGGCAGTGACTCAGGAGCTGTCCAGCTTTGGGGATCCAGAATCCCAAGATCAGAGCAACTGCTTCCCAACAATCCCAGCCCCTAGCCTAGCTTAGAAAAGCACAGAACTAAAAATCAGTGCCATATAGTTTACCAATATGATCCAACTGAACAAAGACTTAACAAGAACCTACTATGAGCAATGCCCTCATTTCTGAATTGAGGATAAAATAGCAGGAATTTACATTCTCCTGCAGAGCACCTGTACACCAATAACTAGGTATACAAGGGAGAAATATAAAGGAGAGTTCCTGGCAAAGAAATAGGAAAAGATATAAAGACGGTCAGGAAAAGTTCTGTAACATGTGGTAGGGCCCAAGCTGGGTCTTTAAAGAAAAGTCTTTAACAGAACTAGACTGGGGGAAGTGCTTTCTGGGCATGAGAAGGACAGCAGACAAAGAAGGGAGACACAGGAGGCCAGGACAAGAAATACAAATGGGAAGTGGTTACAATGGGCTACAGTATGTATCAGTAAGACCCATCTTCCTGAGTTCTGATCCAGCCTCAGACACTTAGTTGCTGTGTGACCCTAGGTAAGTCACTTCACCTGTTGCCTTCAGTTTCCTCGTCTGTCAAATGAATTGTAGAAGGAAATAGCAAACAAAGTCCAGTATTGTTGCCAAGAAAACCCAAATGGATTCACCAAGAGTCAGGCACAATGAAAGACAACTGAACAACACATCAAATGTGAATAGAGTAGTAGATAAGGTTGCATACACAGAGTACTGCATTTGGGCTCAGAGGATAGGGGTTCAAATCACAGGTCTCCCGTTTACTTCCTGTGTGAACTTGTTACAATTCCTTTCTCTTCCCTAATTGTCTTCAATTGTCCTTAAAATTCCTCCCAGCTCTCCATCCTAGAATCCAATAGCTTCAGACTGCTCAGCTGTCAGGGCGCATGGCCACAAGCTTCCTGGATCAGAAGTAGATGGGTCAGTTGTGCCTCTGATAGATTAGCACTCTCCTTTTATCAAAGGAGATCAAAATACAGTCCAATTTAAAATGCATGGGAGTGACTTTAACACACATTATGTGGGCCTCAATTTCTCCTCCTTAACAATAGTGGTTTGAGAGGATAAAAATAAAGGAATTACCTGAAGCCTCCAGCTTCTGGGGTAAGAACTCACTATTTGACAAAAACTGCTGGTAAAACTGGAAAATGATATGGCAGAAATGAGACATAAACCAACATCTCACACCATATACCAAGATAAGGTCAAAATGGGAACCTGATATAGACATAACGGGTGGTACCATAAGCAAATTAGGAGAGCAAGGAATAATTTCCCTGCCAGGTCTATGAAGAAGGGAAGAATTTATGATCAAACAAGAAATTGAGAACATTTTGAAATGCAAAATGTATAATTTTGATTACATTAAATTAAAATAAAATTATAAAGAGTTTGCACACACAAAACCAACATATCAAGATTACTTTTCCTGTTTCCAACTGCCTTCCTCCATAGGAATCCCTCCCTGCAAGTCTGGTGGTCTGAGCCTACTCTAGCATCAAAGTCCTTCAGAATTATAAGCTTGTCTTTTTGGAACATTTATGAGAAGGGTCTCCAGGTCTTCATGAAATTTTACTTTGACCTCATCAAGATTCATCATGGTGAGAGCATAGGTGTTGATTGTCAATAGTGGCATGACATTTTCCTGCAAGTGGCAATCATATTGTTATGAGCCTGTCATTCACTCTTTTGGCAGGAATACAAGCTTGTTGACTAGATCAGTCTTCATTACAAGATCCACACCAGCTTCATCATGCTCTCCTTCACTGTGGGCACTCCAGAAAAATGTCTATGCAGCTCTGACTTCAGTAAGTTGGCCTTCATGTGCCAGCCTTGTTTCACTAAGGGCTTCTATTTGGATGCAATACCTATTGAGTTCTCTTGCAACATGAGCTATTAGTATTTCAGGTCTAAATGATTTTGTGTTGTATATAAGTGTGAGCACATTCCATGTGCCAGTGGTGAGTAGAATCATCTTTGCAGAAATTTTTGTACATTTCTTCATGTTTTGACCTCAGAGTAGGATTCCCCACCTACCATGGTAATCAGGTCAGGGTTAGGTAAGCAGACAATTTTTAGGGCATCTTTTCTAGCCCCTTCCTCACATGAGGAGGTGAGCAGTATGATCCTTAAAAGGCTGCTCAGACACCCAGGGGGCTGCCAAATTGTGTCGGTAAGGCAAAATGGGCTCCTTAGCACTTCAGGAGTTTGGCTTTTATTTACTTTGAGTGAAAATACTTTCAGCTGTTAAGTGCTAAGCCTCAGGCCCAAGGCCCTATCAGGTGTGAAACCTGTGTGGGTGTAGATTAATGACTTAAGAGGGGCCAACTCGGGAACCAATGGTCTCTGGTCGTTGAGGCGGGACTTTAGAATGACAGAGGCTTGGCTGCAAGGAGAGGCGAGAGACAACTACAGCTGAAGCTGAAAAAAGCTGAAGCAGGAGCTGCAGAAGCAGAGCTGACCCATGTGGATCCAGGAGTGCAAGCAAGGACTTGAGGCCAGTTAATATGAATTGGTTAAATACCATCTTGTTTTTCGGTGGCCTCCTGGTTACTCTTGTGAGGCAGGCCTACTGGGCCTGGAGTCTTTTGGTCAAGATGTCGGAATGGGGAGGCTGGTTCACGAATTTGTTGCTATGGGGCCTAAGTAAATGTTTTGTTGCTTTCTACTTAGAGAATGTCTCATACCTTGCGGTTTCAAACCATTCATATATATATATATACATATATATATATATATATATGATTATATTTGAGATCATAAATTCAGCCTTCCTACTACACAAATCCCACTGCTGCTTCCAGTGAGAAGCCACCCTATGGCCTGGGCAGCCTGTGTACAGGATTGTGACTACAACTCCCAATGTGTCCAAACCTGCTGCTTTGTCACTTGCCTGTTGCCATAGGACTTCGAGACAGGTATAATGGTAAAACGGTATATGTGGTGTCTTTTGATTCATGCATAAATTGGATTTAAGTGAGGCAGAGGTGCATGATGTTGTCAGCCTCACTCTCCTCCAGAGTCATCACAGTCCAGTGGCAGGACAGAATCAATACAACTAGTGATGGCTCAAGATGCAGTGGACGACCTTAGCATCTTCAATATCTATCCAAGCTCTAAGTGCTCCACAGCACCTGCTTCAGCTGACTTCAGCTTGGCTGTTGGAACAAATTGTTCTCATCTGCCCATTTCACCAACGGAAATCTTTACATGCTTTGGGTAGCCAACTATCTAACTCACCAATGGGTTTCAGACCCCTTGGTTACTCTCAACCTGGTTCAGCCCATCAGATAAAATGGTTTACCAGGGTGTGGCGCTGCACCTGCCAGTTTCTTGGAGCCACAAATAAGAGTTGGATGGAACAGGTGGATACCAAAGGTGGAAAGAAGCCCTGAAAAGGGCTCAGCAGCTGTCACACCAGAGTTAGCATTCCCCCCGAACACACCCTACACCCCTAATGTTGAAGTAGTTGTGTAAAAACTGACCCATTAAAGCATTGTTGATGGAGCTGTGAATTGGGCCAACAATTCTGGGAAATGATTTGAAATTAATAGTAATATTAGCTAATAATAGCTGGCATTTGTTTAATGATATAAGGTTTACGAAATGCTTTACAAGTTTTATCTCATTTGATCCTCACAAGAAGTCTGGGAGGTAGATACTGTTATTATGCCCATTTATAAATAAGGAAACTGAGGCAAACAGAAGTTAATACACTTGCCTGGGGTCACAGAGTTAATCTCTATGGTCTGGAGACTGGATTTGAATTCAGTACTTCCTGACTCCAGGTCTAGCCTTCTAGCCATTGCACTATCTACTTGCTTAATTATGCAAACAAAAGGACTTAAACATCCATACCTTTTGAACCAAAGGTCAAAGCTGTATTAAGAAACTAAAGGTTAGCAGGGAGTAGCTCTAGGACTGTCATTACTCTGCAGAATGGTTAGAGACCTGTCTGGGTATAGACTGAGCTGTTTGTCAATAGATAGAGTAACTGACCATGAGTGAAGAAAGAACAGCTGCTCTCCCAGCTCCCTTTTAGTGAACGTATGGGAGAGAGTGTGGAAGGAATGGTTCTGCTTCTGGCTGTCTGCAGCAGCATGGAGAGCTGAGATTGATTCAGCCACATCCCTGAAAGCCCTCCAGGATCCAGCTACTACATGGCACTTTCCAGCCCAGCTGCCTGCTAAACTTTCCTGTTACATGACTCTCTGACTCCTGCTTTGGAGATTTTGACATGTG
>JAQQSZ010006380.1:0-13606 GCA_028646595.1 Phalanger gymnotis
CATTACTCTAATAAATAATTTATCACTTCAAGGAGGACAATTCATTATGCACATGGTATGAACCAGTAACTTCTAAATAGCAAAATCTTTAAGAGACTTGGGAAGATTGCCCATGTCCTAGAACCCCATGTCCTTATTACAAAGTGGGAAAGGTTTTTTTTTTTTTTTAACTTTCATATAAATTGCTTTAAAAAGACAGCTACTAAGACTATTTTTCCTCTGGGAAAACTCCCATTGCATCTACTCTTTTATATATCTCTATGTATCTATCTAGCTATCTACATATATATATATATATATATGTTTATATATATATATGTAGATAGATAGATAGATATAGGTATATGTGTGTATGTGTATATGTATATATATGCATATATATATATATATATGTATTATGAAAGCTCCATCTGGAGTTAAGCTTAAATCAATCAGAAACGTGATCATGTCAGATTCCCTGCTGAATAAGAACACTAGCCATATTTCTTGGACCATAAACAGCCATATGCACCCTTACTTAAAATCTCATCGAATTAAATTATAGATTATGACACCCTCCCTCCTTTAAAATGAGTCATTGACTAGGCTAGGACATTAGGTTTCCAATCACTAATCCCTTGATGCACTCATCTTTGTAGCTCAGGCCTAGTGTGGATTTACTTTCATGTGATTTGAAATACAGTCAAGGCTTTTAATATTTTCCATGAATATCTTACTAGGTAAAATATGTTAATTTCCAGAAGATAGAGTCGAGCATAATATCCCTTTTAGCTTCTAGTTAGCCCCATCCCCTCTTCTTTGAATAATCTGAACGTAAACATAGCAAGCTATGCTGAAAAAATGCCTTTAAATTTCAGGGCATAAAATAGAAACACATGATTGAGCAAACTGATTAGTTGATAGTACCAAATTTTATGGTTACACAGTTCACAACCACTTAACTGCACTTTCTTGCCTCTCATCAACCACACTCATAAAAAGCCAACTTTTTAAGCTTTCTTTAAAATTAATGGGAAATGATTATAAATGCACTAGTGAATTTGAGCTCCAAGACAAGAGGCTTAAAACCACATTTGTTTTCATGAATCAATTAATCTACTTCAATATGATCTACAATAATGATATACCCATTTAAGGGATTTGTTACTTTTGCCCAAGGACTTTTGACAAATTAAAGCAATTTAATAAGTTTTAAAACTGTATCCACTGAATGTGGGACAATATTTAATTGAGGTAACTAAAGTAAATACTGCCACAAGAAGTCTTTTGAGAGAAACAATCTGATATAATAAAAATAACTCTCGATTAGATGTCAGAGGATCTGTGTTCATGGTCTCCCTTCATTATTCACCATTTATGCAGCCTTATGTCCAGACAAATATATCTATCACCCTAAACTTTCTCCTCTCTTCATCCTCTCTGTCTCTAGGTGTCACCACCATTCAGTAAGTCTCCCATGCACAAAGCTATTCAGTTATCTTAGAATTTTCTCTTTTCATCATTTTTTTCTACCAAATGAGATAACATATGTGAAGAACTTTGAATAGAAAAGTGCTATTATATTAATGTAAAATATTATTTTTTTCCTTATTAGTATTTTATTTTTTCCAGTTATGTATAGTTTGCAACATTCATTTCTTATAAAATTTTGAGTTCGAAATTTTTCTCTCCACCCAAGACAGCAAGCATTCTAATATGGGTTATATGTGTATAATCATGTTGAACATATTGTGACATATTGTTGTTAAAACTTGTAATTGTCATAATCATTAACAAATCCTATTGATTCTACCTGCACAATTGCTTCACATTTTCCTTTTTGTGCTAATGCTATCTAAGTATAAGCTCTCAACCTACATGAATTTTTATGATAGTATCCCAACAAAATTCCCTGTCCCCATTTTATTACCCCTCAAATCCAGCCTGCATGCCACTGCCCAACTAATTCCCCTGTGAATGGATTTGATTATATCATTTCTCTCCTTTGAATATTGCTTATGATTGCTTATTGCCTCCTCAAAAAACATTCAAATTCCTTAGCCTGGAATTGAAGATTCTCCACAATCTTTCCTTATCTATCATTCCAGTCTTTTATTATACTGCTCCACTTAGGCCAAACTGGACTGTGAGTTATCATTCATGTTTTCCTGCCTCTTGGGTTGTGAATATGTTACAACAACTAGAACATCTTCTGCCATCTTCCTACCTACGTAATTTCTCTCCATCCTTTAAATGCAAATTCAAATGCCTTATTTTCCAGGAATTTTTCCCTGAATTATGTTGGAAGCAATCACCTTTCCCCACCTCAGAAGACACAAAGCCTGTAATTTGGAATTTTTAGTGAATATATTGCATTTACAATTTTCCTTAATTTACATTCACTCTGGTGCCTATCAGAGTATTTTTTGGTACAGTAAAAGGCTAGCATATATTTGTGGAATTGAATTCAACATGTTATTTTATGTTATAATTCTTTGTTTATACATTATATTCCCACAATAAATTGTGTACTCTATGAAGGAAAGGATCATATCTTACCTAAACGTCATATCACCTTCAGCAACAAACATTGTGACCTACATAATGCCTGTACTTAATACATGAGTTTTGAGTGAAATTGAATTCAACTTAAGATCTCTTAATATTTTTCATACCTTCCCTAAATGCCTTCCAAAGTTGTTTTTAGGATCCCGTAGGACAATTTGTCAATATTTAGAAATCTGTAAAGAGCTACACAATTGGAAATTGTTATATTGGTAGAATGGCTTATAGTTTATAAGGCTAATGTGGCACAGTGATACGGTAGATAGAGTTGGACTTGCAATCAGGAAAACCTTAATTGGAATTATACTATCTCTGCCATGCTGGGCAAGTTACTTTACATCTCTTGATCTTAGGCTATCATATTAAAAATGGGTATGAAAACACTTAAACTCACAGAGTTGTTGAGTATCAAATGAAATAATGCATATAAAGAGCTCCCCAAAACTTAAAATACTTCAGACCATATGTCTTCACAAATTTCTTTGAAATCACCCCTTTTGTGATTTCTCATGGTGCAATATTGCATGACATTCAAATACCACAAATTGTTCCATTATTTTTCAATTGATGGGCACAGTGATAATTTCTACTTCTTTGTCAATCCAAAATAAAAGAACTACTATAATATTTTTTTGCATATCAGTTCTTTTCCTCTTTCTTTGATTTCTTTGGTTTATAAGGCTAGTAATGGCATCAGTATTTTAAAGGATATTCACAGTTTAGTAAATTTTGGGGCTGAGCAAAATGAGCAGAACCATGGGAACAATTTATGCAATCATTACATCATTGTAAAAAAGAAAAAACTCAGGAAAACTTAAGTACTTTGACCTATGAAATGGCTAACAATAATTCCAGAGGGCTGAGGATGAAGAATGTTACTCATCTCCTATCCACACAGAAGTGATACACTCTAGATGTAAAATGAGAAATATGTTTTTGGACATGGTCAATGTGTCTGTATATTTGCCTCACCACACATATTTGTTACATGGTTTTCATTTCCTTTTTAAAAATTTTCTCCAATTGAGAGGGACAGATAAGAAGAAAAAAAAAGAATGCTTGTTAATTGAAAAGAAATATTTTAAACCTTTAAAATGTCTCATAATTTATAGATATGGTAGTGATGATGATGACGATGCTTGTTTTACAAGTGACACTTTAATGAGAACACTATTTTTATACCTCACCAAAAACATTGTTCAAAAGCTATTTTGTCAAAATTCCCTAGCTACAGAAGTGGTTAGGTTTTTTTGTTGTTGTTGCTTTTGTTTTCTTTCTATTCTGGTAGGTTTTTTGCTTTTATTGACTTCAATGAACTTGAAATCAAATTGCTAAATATAACTGGATAGTTTGGCCACAGGGCGATTTCCGTAATATTTTTTCTAGTAGTTATAAATCAGGATTGCTCAACCAGTCCTCCAAAGATGGAGTTAATTACATGAAATCTAAGGCCATCTTGAATACTAAACTGAATTGTTACATGACTGATAAAATGGATTTCTACAGAAGTGATTATTAATATACTAGAAAATTCCAAATCCATCCTGCCAAAACTGATTTGGTTATGTTTCATAGACCCTTCCAAATACTCTATTAAACATGGCCCAATATATCAATCAAAAATGGTGAACTAAATCATCCTTTCTCTTTGTCTCTGAAAGTCATTCATTTAAGTTTTACCGATGTCATAAGTCAAAACCTCTTTCTCCTCCACCATTCCATCTTTGACTTATTCTTGTCCTATGACAAAAGTGGAATGGGAAAGGAATAAGCATTTTATAGCACTTACTATTTACCAGGCATTGTACTAAGCACTTTTTACAATTATTATTTCATTTAGTCCTTATAACAGCTTTGTGAGGTAGATACTATTATTATCTTCATTTAACAGTTGAGAAAAGCAAGGCAGACAGAGGTTAAGTGACTTACCCAGGCTCACACAGTTAGTAAGTATCCGAGACAAGATTTGAACTCAGGTCTTCTTGACTCCAAGTCCAACACTGAGGCAGGGCAGGAATATCTATGCTTAGGAGAGGAGCGATTCTCTCCTCTATATGTACCTCTTTTTATTCTTCCAACATATAGTAATGTATTAATTCCTCAGAGCAGAAGGCAGAGAAGCTCATCAGAAGAGATTTTTGGAGGTCAAGGCTACACTCACTGACAATTAAAAAAGGAAAGAATAATTCAGTATGAATCTGTATCATTTCGGTAAAACAAAAATTCAATTATTTTAAATCTTCATATGTATTATGTTAGGTAACATAGACTTTCAATAGGCAATGGCATTCCTGTGAGAAAATTCCTCTGGGCATTATTAAATAGATACATACATACAGACAGACAGACAGACAGACAGACAGACAGATAGATATATACAGATATAGAGAAGATAGAGATCTACTTGTGTGTATGTGTGTGTATACATACACATATATTCATGCACACACATGCATACACATACCTCCTAATCAAACCCATCCCATAGGAGGCAGTGTTGTATAGTGAAAGGAACACTGGAGACTAGGAGATAAAAGGGTTGCATTCTAGCTATGCCATGGACAAGCTTTGTGATATAGAGTTAATTATTTAAGTTTCATGGGCCTTGGTTTCCTCATCTGTAAAATTAAAGAGTTGGAATAGATGATCTCCATGATGCCTCTAGAGGCAGAATTCTGATTGTGTGTAGAATATACAAACCAATCTTGTCATCTCAGCCTTATTAAACCAAACTAGAATGTGATTGTGGAAGTAAATAGACAAAATTAAACACTAAAGAAAAGCCTCCTCCAAAGGCGTTTCAGATCTAACAATCTCCAAAAAAAAAACATTGAGGATGGTTGATAAGAGAACTTTATTGATTTTTTTCCCAATTAGGTTAGGCAGATTCTGTTCATCTACTTGCTTAAATAGATATGAATGTGAATTCCCAGAGGTATTTTTAACAAGTTTTCAGTAAAAGGTTTCCATATTGCTGCACTAACAAGGTTTGGATATAGTTGACAGCTGTGGCACATAAATTAAATAAAATTTTATTGATGTCTTAAAAACATGTCATTTCCCAAAAATGCAACACAGTTTAAAATTTTCTACTGATAGAGAAGAGACTTTTTCCTTCTTCCCCAAAGCCAAATATCATTTTTTTTAATCTAGTCATTCCTTTTTTGCAAAGTGGTATACATACATAATGTATTGGTGAGCATTCAGTCATGTCAAACGTTTCTAAAAATCTCTCACACACCTTTTCTTCTTTTTATATTGCTTTAACAAGCTTGAAGAAAAACCTTTCATGAAAGCAGTGGAGTGAGATTTGGAAAAGGTTTTAGTCTGAGTTTGGACACAAGCTACCTGTGTGAGAATGGGCAACATACAATTTTTCTATACCACATTATCCTTGTCTATTAAAAAAAATAAACTCAGGAAGTTAGACAAGATGATTTCTAATGTCCCTTGTAGCACTTATTTTCTAAGAAACTAGGGTATTATAAGAAAAACAGTGTCACCTTGGAGGACGGGCCTCAGAGGCAAAAAGACCAGAGTTCAAATTCTGTCTGGAATTCATGCCATTGGTATGACAATGGACAAGCCTTTTAAAGTTTCACTGCTCCTAGACAAACATATAAGATATAATGGAGTCCCTGAGCTCAATCACTGGAGGGAACTTTCATATCAAGAATTTCCAGTCTGATGAAATTGCATATCTTTATTGTAACTTGACCATTATGGGTAAGACAAAGCAATTTAATCTACTAAGTGACAATTCATACGGAGACTTTCTATTTTTTCTTTAGTAACCATGATGTTAAATTTAATTCTGGAAATCCCAGATTCCTTGCAAGGGTGGGGAACCTACAGCCTCAAGGCAACATGTGTTCCTCTATGTCACAAGTGCAGCCCCTTGACTGAATCCAACCTTCACAGAACAACTTTCCTTAGCCTTTTCAATGTTTCTTAAGGTTAGCCTGATTCTTGATTATAGGTTCAGGACCTTTGGAAACATAACTACAATGCTAGAAGCATGATAGTAATCTAATAAGATAGCTTCCAGAGAGTAGACCACCATCAGAGAAAATTTGGTTTATAAAACGACCCTGTGATCATCACAACTAGATAGATGCTTCTTGGAAATTCACACACTCTTGGCTATTATCCTTATTGGAAACTGTTTTAAGTATTGCATAGATAAGATCATCCTATTTTATATAGAAAAACAAAATAATGAATTGCTCTTGGACACAAATCAGAAGTCAACAGAGCAAACAGACTATTGGCATTAATAGAATCAGCACACTTATGTTGTTAACCATTGCCATACTTTAAACTCAATAAACCATCAGATTTCTGAGGGAGTCTTCATGAATTTGCTCAGAGAAGAGAATATGGCAATTGGCCAAGGGCAAATGCATTTAAAAAAACAAGCAAACAAAAAAAAAAACGCCTTTTGACACTGGCTCTTTATCTTTTGAACTTAAGTAGCAATTATTCTCTAATGTTGAGTCATATTGAAGCAAAGTGAAAGTGGAGCATCAAATGACAAAGAGGTAGTCAACTCTTTTGTGAAGTGAACTAAGTATGTAGGTGCACAACCTCATGCACCCACCATACTCACACACTTATTTGGTGATAAAAATAAGAGCTATCTGGTTACACATGTCCTGCAATGAGTTCCGTGTAATGTAATTTATAAGTATGGTGAATTAGATGAAAGAGTCAACAAATATATTTAGAATAAGTTCACCCAGTTTCAAAAATCTTCAAGTATGAGAATGTTTCAGGTATTTGAGTTTTTAGTTTGAATCTTACAGAAAATTTCCATATTCTTATTATATTGTAATACAAATATTAATTTATGCCACAATTAGAATTAAGACCGGGATCTATGAAAATTATAATCATACAATATTTAACATTGACCGGTTATGTAACCTAAAACTTAGATATACCTTAAAAGGTTATTCTTGTTAATTCTAAGTATTTTACTGCTAACTATAATGATAACTGACATAGTAAGCCTCCTACATTACAATATGAATATAGATGAGAATGTACTACTACTCAAAAGGAGACTAAGAAGTCTCAGAAGGAGACTTATGACTAAGTCGGACAAAAGTTACTCTGTAATTAGTGAAGGGGCAATGATGTTGATATTTGGATATTACTTTATTTATCACATCCCTTTCAGTTATTTAAAAGAAAAATTGGAGAAGGGAATGTGGGTAACAACCCTGTAACATCAAATCATTTTGGATGCAGGTCAATTTATGTCCTTGATTAACAGAACTAACCTGTTAATAGCCATAAAACTGGAAGGGTCATAAAAATAAATATTAGAATGTCTAGAGTTTCTCTAGCTGGCATTATCTACCAATCAAATAGAAGTATTGTGTATTTGTGAGTTTCATTGACTACAAAACTGACACCACATATTACTATCGATGATTGTTATATGAAATCATCTATAAGTGAATCAAAACAGTTGGATTTTTCTAAAGAAACTGCCTTTGAGGGAGGTATAGGGTTCCCTAGCCAGGGAAATTCTGGACCTTCAACACACACACACACACGTGTGTGTGTGTGTGTGTGTGTGTGTGTGTGTGTGTATCAATGGCTGGGGAACCCTATATCCTCCCCCACAACCATGGGGTTTTCTTTTGATACCAAAGGAAGAGGCCACAGAGCTCTAGATTAATTATAGGTAGTAGTTTAATCAGCCATTATGAATACTTACAAAACAGGGGCAATCTTCAGTCTGGAGAGGCAGCCAGACAGTTTAGTGGATCTCCATTAAAGAACCCCCAAAATCCCCATGGTAATTACAGAAAACAGACAAAGGCAGGAGGAGCTAGAGAGTGTGTCACTAATGGTTGGTCGGTATTTTTGGTTTTCTGTTTAGTAATGAGCTTGGAAGTTAAGCGAATGTTATGCCCAAATATAAGTTTTTGTATCGATCATATACCAGTCACATTTAGGTCATAATATTCTTGTTTTGGCTTTCATAGGCCATAGTATCTTAAGCTGTTATGATTTGGTAGCTAAGCTATGATTTCTAACAGGTTAGCATTTTGAGGTTCCACCTTTCACAGAGTTTAAGTATTTGTGGCTTTTCAATTATTACTGTATTTTGTGGCTTTTTCTCCAATCAGAACCCTACCTATGTACATACAGAGATATAGATATAGATAACATATAAATGATATACGTATATATATATATATATAGTAGCTCTCAATGTAGAAGATATGTATATAGATAGATATAGATAAATATAGATGATAACGAAATCACATGCTAGGCCCATGTTTCTAAGGCTTTAAAAGCTAAATAGAGTATTTTATGTTTTATCCCAGAGACAATAAGAAGCCAATGGAGTTTATTGAGTAGGAGAGTCAGATGGACAGATTTGTTCTTGAGGAAAATTATTTTGGCAGAAGTGTATAGGATAGTTTGAAGTAGCATCAGGGAGACTAATCACAATGCTTTTGCAATGATCTAAGGTGATAGTGATGCTGGCCTGAACTAAAGTCGTTAAATGTGAGGAGATAGAAGATGGCAGACAGAATAGTTGTTGAGGATGGAGAAAAGACAAGATTTGACAATTGATTGCATATATGAGATGAGAGAGAGTAATTGATGATAATAAAAAGTTTAGAAGGGAGTTCTTTCAGGCAAAATAATGAGTTTTGGAAGAGTTTAGTTTGAGATGTCTCTGTATTATCCAATTCAACAGACAATTAGTGATGTGAGTCTGAACTTCAGAGGAGAAACCAAGGACATTTAGATTTGTCACTGATCTAGTTAAGCTCAAAGGAGCTGATGAGAATGTCAAAATAATATATAGGGAAAAGATGAGGACCTAGGAAAGAATCTTGGGGGATACCAAGAAAAAGTATGGTATGAATAATAGACAAGCAAAAGAAAAATAAAAGGAACACTCAGACATGTACGAGAGGAATAGCTAAGGAAAACTAGTGTCATGAATACCCAGAGAAGATAGTATCAAGGAAGGTAAACAAGAAAGAGCTCCCCTGTGATGGACTATATGACTGTTTTCTAAGGGCCAGTTTTTCTGAATGAAAAGTTTCGTGACCAGAGTTAGCCAGGGGGTGATGTTTGTTGTTGTTGTTGTCCTTGTTGTGATTGTCGTCATTTTTCTACCAACCAAAGCTACTCAAAAAGTCTGTCTACTAAAGTGAAATTGATGAAGGAAATGTGCTGGTAAAATCTTAGAAGCTTAAAAAGAGCGGATGTATTCTTAATGTGCTTTCTCTTTCTTTCCTTGCTTTATTTGTTCATTTGTTTTTCTCTCCCTCCTTCCCATCTTTCTTTCTCTTCTTTCCTTCCTTCCTTCCTTCTCTCCCTTCTTTCCTCTCTCCATCTTCCTCTCTTCTTTCCTTCTTTCTTAAATTCCCCCTTTCCTTTCTCCCTTCTTCCTTCTTCCTTCCTTTTATCCTCCCCTCTCTTCCTTCCTTCATTCTTGCTTCCATTCTTCTTATCATTTTCATTCCTGAGTTCCTTTTCATTTCCTTCTTCTCCTGAGATATGACTGCCACCAATTGACCATGTGAGGAGTAATATGTGGCAGCCCAGGAAGGAAGCACACAGAGAGAGTGACAAGGTGAATTTCAGAGGTGCTGACCATCTTTAAACCTTCAAACCAGAAGTGGCACAAAATATATTACTTACTAGTCACTTGGAGAGAAAAGAGACAAAGAGCAGCATTCCATATTAAAAGGAAAAGTCTTAGTGATCAGAGAAGACAAAAATAGTAGCATGGCTATAATTCTTTCCCATCCAGTGAGTTCAAATTACTCTTCTAAGACAGGAGAAATGTAACCTGCATGATTTAGAAGAGAGTAATGTCAGAGTCAATTAGCAAACAATATTCCTGTAACCTAATCAAGCCTCTTAAATAAGCTTCCCCAGCTTAAATTGTGTAGTTTATCCATGGAAGTTTCTCCTTCCATTACCTTGACCATGATTACTGCCTGCCATCTAACACAGAACAGCAAAATATGCATTAAGTTGCCTCAGTAAAGGTATATTGAATGAAAGAATATTCAAAAAAGGTGAAATATATCACTGCATCTCGAAGGATATTCTTCCTAACAATGAAAATTCCTAGAGTTTACAGTTGTTTCTGAATGTCTGGATTATTTAGAAGTCTTTGGGGATAAATTCCAATGTATATTAAACATATGATTCATTATCAAGATGAATAGTCATACAGGGTCTTATGTAAAGTACTAGAAGAAATGTGAAATCATTTTTTGAGTTGGAGATTGAGTCTATTTTTTAGCATTTTGCTTTGAGAGAAAATGCACCAGTTTAAAGTTTTCACAGTAATGAGTAATGAATTAATATTTCCTTCTTTCAATGAAAATCTGCTTTTATACAAATTTAAACAAAATACATATGTCCCCCCCCAGAAAGATAAGTAATCTATGAATCTCCATTTCTTGTATCTCACTTGAGTGGAAACTTTGTATGTGATTGCATGTACCAGACAAAATCTCTAGAATTGGAGATTTATATGAGGGAAATGCTGATCATTATCTAGAAAAGGAAGAAATTTAATTGGAAAAAATATTTTAAAAACTAAAATAGAAATAATCTAAAAGATAGAAGACAGAAGGAAAAAAAGATGCAATATTCCTGCAAATAGAAAGAAAAACATAAATTCATGTAGTTACTTCATAATTTATATCCCCCAGTCTACTTACCTTACACCTCTATCCTCACACATTTCTACTTGATTCAGTGTCACTTGTGTTGCTCTTCCTTGAACAAGACAATCCATCCATGGGTGTTTTTATTGCCTATTCTCTATGTCTGAAATGTTCTTCTTCATCTCTACTTCTTGATTCTCTGCCAGCTAAAATTCCACTTTCTGCAGGAAGCTTTCCCTAATCATCTTAATTCTAGTGACTTTCCTCTGTTGATTAATTCTTTTATATAGCTTATTTTTACCTAGTTGTTTGCATGTCCTCTCTCCAATTAGATTGTGAACTCCTCAAGGGAAGGGTCCATTTTTTGCCTTTTTTGTGATCCTGATGTTCAGCACAGAGTTTGGCACATAGTACTTTCTTAACAAAATGCTTATTGTTTAGGTGACTAAGGCATAGAGATGTGAATAGAGTCTTGTTCTCAACAATTTCTAATTGTGGTCATGTCTTTTCATTTAGCGCTGGAATAAGGCGTTGGTTTACTCAACTTAGTTAATCACTGTAGTCTATCAAAGATATTATTTAATAAAATATAGGCAAAGCCAAAATGTTTGTTTTAATTTGAAACTTTAATTGAACTTGTTGGTTTCATGTAGGCACATGCTATAATTTTGTAACAAAATATTTAAATTTTAGACTTCTAAAAGTTTTGAACTCTTCCAAAAAGTCATGAGGAAGACTTCCTTTGGTAATCCCATGTAGAGTCTAAACTAAGCTATGTGGTGGGATGAAGGGAATATAATTCCTTTATGCCATATCTGAACCTAGTAGTCACTTAAGTAATTTACATTCAAATGAAGAAAGATCCCATGTAAAAAGATTCTGAAAAGGGAGACATTAAAATTTATACCAGACTTTGGGGACTCATTCAGTATTGACCTTTGACATGAAGTGTTTCAGGGGACCCCTCCATTTGGAGAACAACAGCAGGTAGACTGAGTCATGCCCACCTATTGAGGGGGACCCCAGGACCTTGCACTGCCTGACTGAAAAACCAAATAGTCTTCCCAAAAACCTCCCTCCAACACCTCTCTCCCTGTCATTGATCACTTGAACTTGCTTACATGGACTCCTGCCTGTACTGGACTGCCAGGGGCTGGCACATTAGGATCCTACTTCCCAGCAGTAACTCCTTGGAAATTCAGTGACCCCGATTTGAAGTTCTTCAGTTTGCAGTCACTCAGATGCTATACTTCCTCTCTCCCCCCATACTCAAATCCACAGCCTAGAGCATCACCACCTACATCTAGTGTGAGAACTGGCAGTGTCCTTGACCATAACCTGAAAACCATTGCCTATTTTGTGGCAGAGAGTGGAGGACACTTGTTAACCTTTGATCTCTGGGGATTTTTCCTTGGTCCCTTGGCAATGACTTCAAAGGCCGCTTCCATGGTCCTCACCTTTCCTGGTGGGGTGGGGGAAGAGACTCTTCTGACGCTACCACTATTCTATTTTAGACCTTCCATACTTCAGCCTTGGACCATTAGAATAGTCTGTTTGGTCTCCTTAACTCAGGTCTACTCCCTACTTCCTACTCCTTTCGGCTGTCTAGCTGAGTTTCCTAAAGCTAGTTCTGATTAGCACCACTAGCTGCCTACTATTTTCAGGATTAAATATATAATTCTTCATTGGCCTTTATAAGCTTTTATAACCTGGCCCCTTCATATATTTCCTGCATTCTTATACTTTACTCAACCTTACCAACTGCGTCCTAGTGACACAGACCTTGTTATTATTCACAAGACTCTGCATCTTGACTCAATGAATTTCTGTTGACTATTCCCCACACCAGGAATTTTCTCCACTTCCTGGTTTCCTAGATTCCCTGACCTCTATTAAGTACCAACTAAAGCTTATTTTCAACAAAATTCCCTAATACTAGGCATTTTTCTCTGCGATTATCTCCAATTTATCTAATATAAATCTGTTTGTACATAGTTGTTTGCATATTGTCTCATCTCATTTGACTGATTGACATTAAGGACAATTTTTTTTTGTTTGTTTTGTTTTTGCCTTTCTTTTTATCCTCAAATCTTAGTGCAATGTCAGACTCATAAGTGTTTAATAAACATTTATTAACTCACTAGCCAACTGGTTTCATCTTTTTTTTTAATGTGCTTATAATAAAATACCTTTAGTTATTTATGCCTATGTCTTAATCTCCTCAGAGACTGTAAAGTCACTAAGGACAGATCATTATCTAAGCTTCATATGTCCCTCAGTAGGAAAATTATCTTTAAGTAGTGAGTGTGTGATAGATTTGTGACAAATTTTACTACAAGTGGTATAATGCATTAATACAATACCCTGAGGAAAACAGAGTGGGTAAATTGTTTTTT
>JAQQSZ010006381.1:0-13606 GCA_028646595.1 Phalanger gymnotis
GGAAATGGGGAGAAAATCTGTAATTCAAACGCATGTGAAAATCAATGCTGAAAACTAAACATATTAAAAATAAATTAAAAAGAAAAAAAAAGAAGAAAAGGGGCTGAATGACAATGCCTCCCTTATTTTGTAGTTTTGAGGTCAATTTTTTGAATCTAAACAGTATTTTACTTTTGTCCCTGTTAAACTTCATGAAATGGAATTCTGCCCCATGTTCGAGCTTGGAAAGATTCTTTTGGACTCTAACCCATTCATCAATTATGTTGGGTGGCTGTCTCAGGTTTACATCATCTGCAAATTTGATGAGCCTTCCATTTGTGACTTTATCCAAATCACTGATAAAAAATGTTAAGTACAG
The DNA here is from genome assembly GCA_028646595.1 of Phalanger gymnotis. NCBI lineage: Eukaryota > Metazoa > Chordata > Mammalia > Diprotodontia > Phalangeridae > Phalanger > Phalanger gymnotis. The sequence continues at coordinate 359 of JAQQSZ010006381.1, forward strand.
ATCCCTGGGATGCACCACTGGAGACCTCTTTCCAAGTCAACATTGAACCATCAATGACTACTTTTTGAGTCTGGCCACTAAATCAGTCACAAATCCATTTTGACTTATCTTTTAGCCCACATCTCTCCATGTTCTTCCCAAGAATCACAGGAATACCATTACCAAACACTTTGCTAAAAATCTAGGCAAACTATATGTATGTTATATATTCAATCAACCAATTTTGTAACCCCATGGAAAAAGGCAAATCAATTTAGTGTGGCATGGCCTGTTCCGTTTTTTTTTTTCATAAGGAATAATTTATTGGATATATTACAACACATAGTCTTTTGTAAAAATCTTATTTAATTATTTTGATTCAATATAAATTAGCAATGTAGTCTATACTTCTTTGCTTTAATCTTCTCAAATATGTTCTTTTTTTCTTTTTTAAATTTATTTTTATGGCAAATTTGATAAAACTCAACAAAATATACAATTTCATACATAAAGAACAGAAAAAAGTATTTTATACAAAACCATGAAATTCTATTCCACAATGTACATCTTTTTAAATTTTATTATTTATTTTATTATATATTTTGAATTACAAATTTTTTCCTCATTTCTACCCTCCCCCCCACTCCAAGATGGCATATATTCTGATTGCCCCATTTGCCAGTCAGCCCTCCCTTCTGTCACCCCACTCCCTCCCATCCCCTTTTGCCTTACTTTCTTGTAGGACAAGATAAATTTCTATGCCCCATTGCCTGTACATCTTATTTCCCAGTTGCATGCAAAAACAACTTTTTTTAACATCTGCTTTTAAAACTTTGGGTTCAAATTCTCTCCCCTCTTCCCTCCTCACCCACACTCCCTAAGAAGGCAAGCAATCCAACATAGGCCACACATGTATCATTATGCAAAACTTTTCCACAATACTCATGTTGTGAAAGACTAACTATGTTTTGCTCCCTCCTATCCTATCCCCCTTTATTCAATTTTCTCACTTGACTCTGTCCCTTTTCAAAAGTGTTTGCTTTTGATTACCTCCTCCCCCATCTGCCCTCCCTTCTATCATCTCCCCTTATTTACCCCCTTCTTCCTTGTTTCCTCTGGGTTAAGATACCCAGTTGAGTGTGTATGTTATTCCCTCCTCAGGTCGAATCCAATGAGAGCAAGATTCACTCATTCTCCCTCTCCTTCGCCCTCTTCCCCTCCAAAAGAACTACTTTTTCTTGCCACTTTAGTGTGAGATAATTTACCCCATTCTATCTCTCCCTTTCTCCCTCTCTCAACATATTCCTCTCTCTTCCCTTAATTTTATTTTATTTTTTTAGATATCATCCCCTTCATATTCAACTCACTCTGTGCCCTCTGTCTATACATACATACACACACACACACACACACACACACACACACACATATATATATGCATATATGTATACACACATCATCTTTCCATGTAGGAATGTAAACAAAACTTAAATAAGTCCCTTATGATTTCTCTTTCTTGATTACCTTTTCATGCTTCTCTTGATTCTTGTGTTTGAAAGTCAAATTTTCTATTGAGCTCTAGTCTTTTCATTGAGAAAGCTTGAAAGTCCTCTATTTTAATGAAAGTCCATATTTTTCCTTGGAGCATGATACTCAGTTTTGCTGGGTAGGTGATTCTTGGTTTTAATCCTAGCTCCATTGACCTCTGGAATATCACATTCCAAGCCCTTTGATTGCTAGATCTTATGTTATTCTGATTGTGTTTCCACAATACTCAAATTGTTTCTTTCTGGATGCTTGCAGTATTTTCCCCTTGATCTGGGAATTCTGGAATTTGGGGACAATATGCCTAAGAGTTTTCTTTTGGGGAACTTTTTCAGGAGCCTATTGGTGGATTCTTTCAATCTCTATTTTACCCTCTGGCTCTAGAATATCAGGGCAGTTCTCCTTGATAATTTCTTGAAAGATGATATCTGGGCTCTTTTTTTGATCATGACTTTCAGGTAGTCCAATAATTTTTAAATTATCTCTATTCTCCAGGTCAGTGGTTTTTCCAATGAGATATTTCACATTGTCTTCCATTTTTTCATTCCTTTGGTTTTGTTTTATAATATCTTGGTTTCCCATAAAGTCAATAACTTCCACTTGCTCCAATCTAATTTTTAAGGTGGTATTTTCTTCAGTTGTCTTTTGGACCTCCTTTTCCATTTGGCTAATTCTGCCTTTCAAGGCATTCTTCTCCTCATTCATTCTTTGGAGCTCTTTTGCCATTTGAATTAGTCTATTTTTTAAGATGTTATTTTCTTCAGTATTTTTGGGGTCTCCTTTAGCAAGTCACTGACTTGTTTTTCATGGTTTTCTTGCATCACTCTCATTTCTCTTCCCAATTTTTCCTCTACTTCTCTTACTTGCTTTTCCAAATCCTTTTTGAGCTCTTTCATGGCCTGAGACTAGTTCATGTTTTTTCTTGAAGGCTTTTGATGTAGGCTCTTTAACTTTGTTGAGTTCTTCTGGCTGTATGTTTTGGTCTTCTTTATCACCATAAAAAGATTCCAAAGTCTGAGTCTGAATCTGAGACTGTTTTCACTACCTGTTCATGTTCCCAGCTTTCTACTTGACCCTTGAGCTTTCTATTGGCGTACAACTGCTTGTAGAGTAGAGAATACTTTGTCCCAATCTCAAGGGACTGCACTGCTATCTTCAGAGCTACTTCTATGCAGCAAGCTCTGCCACACCAGTGCTCCTTCTCCCCCAAGAACCACCAACCAGGATTGAGGTCCAGATCTAGGCAGGGCAAAGCAGGCTTTGCACTCCTGCTCTAATCTGCCACTTAATTCCTCCCACCAGGTGGGCCTGGGGCCAGAAGCAACTGCAGCTGTAGCTCTGGAGCAGCCTCAGAGCTGTACCACCTCTGCTGCCCCTGAGGTGGTGGCCAACCACAAACTCCTTTCACTCTGTCCCAGAAGTTTTTACCACTAACCTGCTCTGTTGTCTTTGGCATTTGTGGGTTAAGAAGTCTAGTAACTGCCACAGCTCAATGATTCAGGGCCCTACTGCCTCTTCTGCCTGGCTCCCAGTCTGGTTGATCCTGGAGCAGTCCACCCTGGGCTCTGCTCCACTCTGCTCCCAGCTCCATGCGATAGACCCTTGCCAGCGACCATCCAGGCTGTTCTGGGCTAGAGCCCTGCTTCCCTCTGCTATTTTGTGGGTTCTGCAGCTCTAGAATTTGTTCAAAGCCATTTTTATAGGCGTTTGGAGGCACCTGGGGGAGAGCTTAAGCAAGTCCCTGCTTTGTAGGCGCCATCTTGGCTCCACCCCATGGCCTGTTCTTAATGAAGCCACTGTGTCTCCTGGTTATCATCTCTTTCTTTTTTGCTAGCCTGCTCTTTCACAATCTGTTCTAAAGTTTTGCCAGAAACTGAAATCAAGACCATTGAAGTCAGGACTACTGGCCTATAGTTTACAGATCAGATTCTATTCTCTTTGCCTTTTTGAAAATCAAAAAAACTTAGTTCACACACAGTAGGCACAATCTATCATGGAGATCATACTCAAAAGTTCTTTCTGCTTGGTAGATCCTGTTTTACCTTACAGTCTTCAGATTTCTGTGCTAATAACCAGTGGCTTCCTGTCTATTAAGATACGATTATAGTGAATTATAGTGGAAATGTACCTAGAGGATTTGTGCACACATTTCTCATAATGCCAATCTATCTCCAATGCCATGGTGAGATATCAGAGCACTATTGGTATAGGGGCCCTTCAGATTAGCGATGGATAGTCACATTGGTGCCCAGAGAAATGAAGTGACCAAAGGTCACAGAGATGTTGAGTTTTGAACACAGGTCTCCTGATTTCCATTTCAAAATCCTTTCAATAGAAACATTTCCCTGGCCTAGTACAGAGAATGGAAAAAAGGTTCATATTTCACAGTTACTCCTTGTTCAAAGACAGACAGACTTCATTAACAAGGTTCTGATGAGGTACCAGGGATCCTCTGAGAATCAGAAAGACCTTGATCTCAACCTTAGCTTCATCAATGATGTAATGTGGGCTCAAATCCAGAAAGGTTTTTCTGGAACATATACACTGATATGCTAATTAAGCCCAGTTTAACAATTGGGAAATAAACAGAAGGCCTACATAGACTTCCTGACCCTAAGCTAGAGTGAGATCTTTGATAGAGGCATAGACCTCAATGACAAGGAAATAGAGTTCAATAAACTGACTAAAGCCAGAGGGAATTAGCTACAGCTTGGTGCATGACTGGTCCACTACAGATTTATGGCATTTAATCTCAGCTTGGACTTCACTACAGCAAGGAAACCCCTTTACTCCTCTCTAATTTATTCTCTGAGCAGCTAGGTGGCACAGTGGTTAGAGTGCTGACCCTGGAATCAGGAGGACCAGAGTTCAAATCCAGCTTCAAACGCTTACTAGCTGTGTCACCCCAGGCGAGTCACTTAACCCTGTTTGCCTCGGTTTCCTCATCTGTAAAATGAGAAGGAAATGGCAAATCCCTCCAATCTTTGCCAAGAAAACCCCGAAATGAGGTCACAAAGAGTCAGACGTGACTGAAATGCCTGGACAACAACCTTGCCTACATACAGCAACTGTTCATATCATACTTCCTAACTAAGCCTCCCAAGACTCTATCCTAAGGCCTTTTCCCTCTATTTCTTGATGACTCAATTCACATGTGGTTATTATCTTTATGTAATAACTTCTAGATCTAAATATCCAAATATCTAAATCTCCTGAGTGCCCTGGCACCAACTGCCATTTGGACATGGGCACTTCATAGACATCTCAACCTTGTCATATCTTGACTCACATTTTCCCCAAACCCATCCCTTTTCTAGATTTTCACTATTTCTACAAAGGGCACTACCAACCTTCCAGTCACCCAGGTTCCCAAGTCTGGAGTCCTCCCTGACTCCTCAGCCTCACCCAGCTTACATATCCAAGAAGTTTCAAGGCTTTGTCCCCCCAACTTCCATGGCACCTCGCAGGTGACCCCTTCTCCCTACTTATACAGTATAATTCCCATCCAAATTTATGCTCTCATCATCTCTCAGTGGGACGCAGCTTCTGAATTGGTTTTCCTGCCTCACTCATCTCCCCTTTCAAATCCATCCCCTCCTCAGCTCCGAAAGGTGTTTTTCCTAAAATACGTATCTGTTTTACTCAGTGGGCTCCAGAAGTTTTCCATTACTTCTAGGATCAAGTACAAACTCATCGGTTTGGTATTTATACAGTCCTTTACAACCTAGACCTGAGGTCTCTTTCAACCTTATTATATGGTAGTTGCCTTCACTCATTTTATAGTCTGCCCAAAGTAGCTTTTTTCTTTGTAGGATAATGATAATAATTGTCATTATTATTATTGCATTTACTTAGCATTTTAAGGTTTGCAAAGTTCTTTACAAATATTGTCTCATTTTATCCTCACCTACAAGGGAGGTGCTATTATTATCCCCATTTTATAGATGAGGAAACTGAGTCAGGTTTGGATTAAATAACTTGACTAAGGTTATAAAGTTAATAAGCATCCGAAGCCAAGCTTCCTACTGCAGCTCAGTGCTGTATCTATTACACCCCTCCATTTGGTATCTGAAACCCTTTACAACCCATACCTGACCTCACCTGAGGCAAAGATGGGGAAGTGACTTACCTAAGGTCACACAGCAGACTGGATTTGAACTCAAGTCTTCCTGACCCCAAACCCATGCTCTATCCACTGCACTACCCAGCTGTCCTGAAAAGACCTTAGCCTGAAAGGGCCAGGGTCTCTCAATGCATCCTGGGCCATCTCCAGGCATCCTGGTGATTATCAGGCCACTGGATGCAGATGTCTCTGGAGGACAAAGTGAGGCTGGGGACTTTGCATAGCCCTCCCTCACTCAAATCATAGTCAACTGCAAGTCATGTCATCATTCCCTAATGTCATGGTCCTCTTCAAGAACAAAGGACAAACACAACAACAACCTGACCTACCTTTTCAGCCTTTTATACATTAATACTGTTCACTCACTCTATAGTCCAACCAAAGCAGCTTTCTTCCTTGATTTATTTACTTTTGGGGGGAGGCAATTGGGGGTAAGTGACTTCCTCAGAGTCACACAGCTATTAAATGTCTGAGGTCAGATTTGGGCTCCGGTCCTCCTGACTCCAATGCTCTGTCCACTGTTCCACCTAGCTGTCCTGCTTCCATTTCTGTGCTTCTCAGAATCCTTAGTTTGCTTTAGAGGCCCTCTGATTCCTTCAGATTTATTAAGAATTTTTTCAGACCTCTTTTGCTTTTGACTGATTCAATCAAAATGTCTAAACTTTCTGTGATTCCACAAATCAAATTTGGGGTGCCCTTACCAACCTATTTATAAAGGATACACATGTACTACTGTACTTTTGTATCAATATAATAAAATGAAACATTAAATCTAGCCTCAGACACTTCCTAGCTGTGTGACCTTGGGCAAGTCACTTAACCTTTTTCTGCCTCAGTTTCCATAACTGTAAAATGAGGATAATAATAGTAGCTGCCTCTCAGAGATGTTGTGAGGACCAAATGAGATATTTGTAAAGCATCTAGCATCTAAATAAATGCTAGCTGTTAAAAGAAGTAATATATATATATAGTACACATTATATAATATACACAAATGAACATTTAAAAGGATAAAACAATCTTTTTAGCAATATTTTAGTGAGAAAAATGTGACTGAAGAAGTTTCATTATTTTAGAAAAAAATCTCTATGTTCTGGGAGAAAGAATGGATATGAAAATAATAATTGTTACTAATTAATTATTCGATTAATTTTATCAAGGTAGTTAGCTATACAGATGAATTTCTTTTAGCTGCTTTTTAATGCACAATATAATAATCAAGTAATAAGATGTAGCAATCAGGGCACATAATAGTTTTTTACAAGGAATCATATTTTTTCAGTGTGTAAATATTCACCATCCACAATGATGTGGAATAGAGTGCAGAGAGTGGAGTCAAGACTTGAGTTCAAATTTTGCCTCAGACACTTCTCAGCTGTAGGCAAGTAACTTAACTTCTGCTTGCCTCAGTTTCCTCAGTTGTAAAATGGGGGGGGAGTAATAATAACAGCACCTACCTCCCAGGGTCGTTGTGAAAATCAAATGAGATAATAGCACTTGGCACAGTTCTTAATACATAGTAGGCGCTTAATAAATGCTTGCTCCCTCCTCCCGCAGCCCCCACAATGAAGAGCAAATAAAAGTGAATTTCTGATTTCAACTCACAGAAAGTTTTCTATTTCAGCCCATTCCTTTTCATTCACATGGTTCTGCCTCCTGACTCTACTCCTGCCAGGTCCCTTTTCCCATTTGTGAATTCTTCCTGGAACTTCCACTTTGGGGAAGGGCCCCAGACCAACCATCCCTGATTCTCAGAATTTAGCCTCTATGGTACCACCTGGGCAATTCATTCTGCCCCATCTCACCTTTTCAGCTGCCTTTTATGTGTTGCCTTCAACTATTAGAATGTAAACTCCTTGAGGGCAGGCACTGTCTTTTTTTGTATTTGTATCCCCAGCACTTACCTCTGCGCCTGACACTTAATAAATGCTTGTTGGCTGAGTGATTGGCTTCTATGTAATGGGTGGCATCATACCTTAATTTCCTATTTATATTTGGATAGTTCACATGTGATTTTGTATGAGAGTGAAGAAATGGCAACAAGGCTGCTTTGACTGGACTAAGTGAAAGAGAGTAGTTGTTTGGTCATTTTTAGTTGTGTCTGATTCTTCATGACCCCTTTTGGGGTTTTCTTTTTTGTTTAAGATTTTTTATTTTTGGTTTATAACACTCAATTCCACATAATTTTGAGTATCAGAATTTCTTCCCCCCCTGTCCCCCTCCCTCCCCAAGACGGCATGGAATCTGATATATCTTCCACATATAACTTCGCATTGAACTTATTTACACAATAGTCAAGTTGTAAAGAAGAATTATGACCGATGGAATGAATTATGAGAAAGAAGAAACAAAACCAAAAAAAAAATTAAAAAAAAAATAAAAAAAACAAAGTGAAAAAAAGGCAAGCATAAAGTGTGCCTCAATCTGCATTCAGAATCCATAGTTCTTTCTCTGGATGTAGATAGCTCTCTCCATCATGAGTCCTTTGGAGTGGTCTTTGCACCCTGTATTGCTGAGAAGAGTGAAGTCTATCAGGGTTGGTCATCACAGAATCCATATACCTGTGGTTGTGCATAATGTTTTACTGGTTCTGTTCTGCTCACTCAGCATCATATCATGTAGGTTTTTCCAGGTTATTATGAAGTCCATATCATCCCCATTTCTTATAGTACAATAGTATTCCATTACCTTCCTATACCACAACTTGTTCAGCCATTCCCCAATTGATGGGCATCCCTTTGATGTCCAATTCTTTGCTACTACGAAAAGAGCCACTATAAATATTTTTGTACATATGGGTCCTTGTCCCACTTGTGTGATCTCTTTGGTATACAACCCTAGAAGTGGTATTGCTGGGTCAAAGGATATGAACATTTTTATAGCCCTTTGGACATAGTTCCAAATTGCTCTCCAGAATGGCTGGATGAGTTTGCCACTCCACTAGCAATGTAACAATGTTCCAATTTTCCCACATCCTCTCCAGCATTTATCATTTTCCTGTTTTGTCATTTTAGCCAATCTGACAGGAGAGATGTGGTACCTAAGAGTTGTTTTGATTTGCATTTCTCTAATCAGTAGTGATTTGGAGCATTTTTTCATATGCCTATAGATATCTTTAATTTCTTCCTCTGAAAACTGCCTGTTCATATTTCTCAATTGGGGAATGACTTGTATTCCTATAAATTTGGCTCAGTTCCCTGTATATTTTAGAGATGAGGCCTTTATCAGAGACACTAGTTGTAAAGATTTTCTCCCAGTTTTCTACTTCCCTCCTAATCTTTGTTGCATTGGCTTTTTTTATAGAAAAATATTTCAATTTAACATCATCAAAATTATCCATTTTGCATTTTGTAATGCTCTTTATCTCTTGTGTCTTGAATTCTTTGCTTTTCCATAAATCTGATAGGCAAACTATTCCTTACTCTCCCAAATTTCTTATCGTATCAGCCTTTATTGCTAAATCATGAGCCCATTTTGACTTTATTTTAGTATATGGTGTAAGATATTGGTCTATGCCCAGTTTCTGCCCTATCATTTTCCAATTTTCCCAGCAGTTTTTGTGAAATAGTGAGTTTTTAGCCCAGAAGCTGAATTCTTTGGGTTTATCAAAGAGTAGATTGCTATAGTGGTTGACTACTGCATCTTATGTACCTATCCTATTTCACTGACCCATGACTCTGTTTCTTAGCCAGTTCCTGGTAGTTTTGATGCCTACTGCTTTATAGTACAGTTTAATATCTGGTATGGCTGGGCCACATTCCCTAGGATTTCTTTTCATTAATACCCTAGATATTCCAGACTCTTGTTCTTCCAGATGAATTTTGTTATTATTTTATCCAGCTCTGTAAAATATTTTTTGGTAGTTCAATAGGTATGGCACTGAATAGATAAATTAATTTGGGTAAAATTGTCATTTTTATTATATTAGCTAAGTCTAACCATGGGTGACTGTTATTTTTCCATTTATTTAGATCTGACTTTATTCACATGAAATATGTTTCATAATTATGTTCATATAGGCCCTAGGTTTGTCTTGGCAGATAGACTACCAAATATTTTGTAGTGTCTACAGTAACTTTGAATGAGAATTCTCTTTCCATCTCTTGCTGTTGGGCTTTGTTAGTACTGTATAGGAATGCTGAGGATTTATGTGGGTTTATTTTATAGCCTGAAACTTTGCTAAAGTTGTTTATTATTTCAAATAGTTTTTTACTTAATTCTCTAGGATTCTATAAGTAAATCATCATATCATCTGCAAAAAGTGATAATTTAGTTTCTTCTTTGCCTATTCTAATATCCTCAATTTCTTTTTCTTCTCTTATTGCTACAGCTAACATTTCTACTACCAAATTGAATAGTAGGAGTGATAATGGATATCCTTGTTTCACCCCTGATCTTACTGGGAATGCATCTAGCTTATCCCCATTACAAATAATGCTTGTTGGTGGTTTTAGGTAGATGCTATTTATAATTTTAAGGAAGGCTCCATTTATTCCTATGCTTTCTAGTGTTTTTAATAACAATGGGTGTTGTATTTCATCAAAGGCTTTTTCTACATCTATTGAGAAGATCATATGGTTTCTGCTAGTTTTGTTGTTGATATGATCAATTATGCTGATAGTTTTCCTAATACTGAACCAGCCTTGCATTCCTGGAATAAATCCTACCTGGTCATAGTGTATTATTCTAGTGATAAATTGCTGCAACCTTTTTTCTAATATTTTATTTAAAACTTTCACATCAATATTCATTAGGGAAATTGGTCTATAATTTTCTTTCTCTGTTTTGACTCTTCCTGATTTGGGTATTAGTACCATATTTGTGTCATAAAAAGTATTTGGTAGGACTCTTTCTTCACTTATTTTCCCAAATAGTCTACAAAGTATAGGAATTAATTGTTCTTTAAATGTTTGATAGAATTCACATGTAAAACCATCTGGCCCTGGAGATTTTTTCCTAGGGAGTTCATTGATGGCTTGCTCAATTTCTTTTTCTGAGATTTAGGAATTTTATTTCCTCTTCTGTTAACCTGGGCAATTTATATTTTTGTAGATATTCATCTGTATCTCTAAGGCTATCAAATTTATGGGCATACAATTGGGCAAATAATTCCTGATTATTTTTTTAATTTCCTCTTCATTGGAGGTGAATTCACCCTTTTCGTTTTTGATACTGGTAATTTGATTTTCTTCTTTCTTTTTTTTAATCAAATTGACCATAGATTTATCAATTTTATTGGTTTTTTCTTAAAACCAGTTCTTTGTTTTATTAATTCAATAGTTTTCTTGATTTCAATTTTATTAATCTTTCCTTTGATTTTCAGTATTTCTAATTTGGTATTTAATTGGGGATTTTCAATTTGTTCTTTTTCTAGCTTATTCAGTTGTATGCCCAATTCGTTGATCTACTTTTTCTCTATTTTATTCATGTAAGAATTTAGAGATATAAAACTTCTCCTAAGAACTGATTTTGCTGCATCCCATAAGTTTTGGCATGTTGTCTCATTATTGTAATTCTCTTGAATGAAGTTATTAATTGGTTCTATGATTTGTTCTTTGGCCCATTCATTCTTTAGAATTAGATTATTTAGTTTCTAATTAATTTTTAGCTTATTTTTCAATGGTTCTTTATTACAAATAATTTTTTATTGTATCATGATCTGAAACATACGCTTTGACTACTTCTGCCTTTCTGCACTGGATTGTGAGGTTTTTATGCCCTTAGTACATGGTCAGTTTTTAAGTATGTGCCATGTACTGCGTGAAAAAAGTATATTCCTTTTCATCCCCATTCAGTTTTATCCAGAGGTCTATCATATCTGCCTTTTCTAAAATTCTGTTCACCTCCTTAACTTCTTTCTTGTTTATTTGGAGGTTAGATTTATCAAGGTCAGAGGGGGGAGGTTGAGGTCTCCCATTATTATAGTTTTGCTGTCTATTTCTTCCTGTAACTCCCTTAACCTCTCCTCTAAGAATAGGCATTCCATACCACTTGGTGCATATATGTTAAACAATGGTACTGTTTCATTGTTTATGGTGCCTTTTAGCAGGCTGTAGTGTCCTTCCTCATCTCTTTTAATTTGATTTATCTTTACTTTTGCTTTGTCTGAGATTAGGATTGCTACACCTGCTTTTTTTACTTTAGCTGAAGCACAATGTATTTTACTCTGGCCTTTTAATTTTACCCTGTGTATATCCCCCTGTTTCAGATGTATTTCTTGTAAACAGCATATTGTAGGATTATGGTTTTTAATCCATTCTGCTATCCGCTACCATTTTATGAGAGAGTTCATCCAATTCACATTCACAGTTACGATTACTATCTGTGTCTTTTTCTCCATCCTATTTCCCCCCTGTTTATGCTTTCATTTCTCTCTTTCTCCTTCCTCTCCTCAACAAAGTTTTGCTTTTGACCACCGCCTTCCTCAGTTTACCCTCTTTCTTGATTCCCCTCCCTTATCTTACCATTTTCTACTTGCTACTTCTTCCCTCCCTTCTGACCACCCCTCCCTTTTCTTCCCTTTCCCCTCCTACTGCCTGTAGGACAAGTTAGATTTCTATACTTATCAGGGTATGTAAGCTCAAATACTGCTCTTCTCCCTCCCTTCTTTTCCTCTACTATAATGTGTTTTTGTGCCTCTTCGTTTGATGTAATTTACCCTTTTCTATTGCCTCCTTACCTCTTCTCCCAGAACCATCCCTTTACATTTTGTAATTATGTTTTTTATCTTTATATCAGCTATTTTATACAGACATCCAGTCTATGTGTATCCCCTTCAATTGTAATAATAACTGTACTACTCTCAAGATTGACATACACACACACACACATATAGCATAACATAATATATAACATAATCTTATATGAAGATGTAAATAATTTGCCTTTAAGGATTAATAAGGTTTGGGGGGGGGGCTTCCCCCTGTTTACCTTTTTATGTCTCTCTTGAGTTTTGTATTTGAAGATCAAATTTTCCATTGAGTTCTGGCCTTTTCTTTTTTTTTTTTTTAGAGTGATGTGAGTACAACCAAGAGAACAATTTATTAAAGAATAACAACATTTTTTAAAAAAAGCAACTTTGAAAGACTTGAAAACTTTGATCAATGCAGTGACTGATCCTGTCTCCAGAGTACCTGTGATGAAGCATGGACACGAGGTACAGAAAGATGTATGTTTCTTTGGATGTGGCCACTGTGTAGATTCATTTTAGATCTTGATTATTTGTTTGACCTTGCTTATTTGTTTTTTTTTTCATTTGTAGAACCTATTTCTTTTTTTTATAATATGTTTAGTTTTCAGCATTGATTTTCACATGCGTTTGAATTACAGATTTTCTCCCCATTTCCACCCCCCCACACTCCAAGATGGCATACACTCTGGTTGCCCTGTTCCCCAGTCTGCCCTCCCCTCCATCCCCCCATTCCCCCCCCATCCCCCTTTCCCTTACTTTCTTGTAGGGCAAGATAAATCTCTATGCCCCATTGCCTGTGCATCTTATTTTCTAGTTGCATGAAAAAAAAAACTTTTTTACTTTTCAACATCTATTTTTTTAAGACCTTGAGTTCCAAATTCTCTCCCCTCTTCCCTTCCCATCCACCCTC
>JAQQSZ010006382.1:0-13606 GCA_028646595.1 Phalanger gymnotis
TAATACGTGATTTTCTAAGTCAATATTCCACTCACAGAGCTCCTCATATACTGTTCAGTGGCTCCCTTTCTATTTGAGTTTGATGCCACTGTTCTATAATTTTGTTCTACTGTAGATTTTTTCTTTTGTAATTGATGGTGGGGTGAGTTGGGGTAGACAGGAACCTAGAGAGAGTTAGAACCTCTAGTTATGGACATATAGGAGGACCTAATCATATTATCACCAGGTAATATAAATGACTTAGTTATTTGGGAATGGAAATCCTACATTCACCTGAAAAGAATCCATATTCCTGAATGACTGGACCAATTCACATCTCCACCAACCATACATTAGTGTGACTCTTTTTCTATAGTCCTAATGGATACGGGTTTTTAGGAGGCAGTGTGGTATAAATAGCTTAATCAGTCAATGAATAAACATGTATTAAGCAGCTACTATATGCCAGTCACTGTATTAAATGCTGAGGATACAGAGAAAGGGAAACCCTCAAGGAGCTTACAATATAATGGGTGAGACAACATACAGCTATGCACAAACAAGGTATATACAGGATAAACAGGAAATTATCAACAGAGGAAAGGCACTAGGATAAAGAGGGTTTGGGAAAGGCTATTAGGGTTGTGGAAGAAGAAATTTTTTAGCTGGTACTTAAAGGAAGCCTGGGAAGCCAGGAGGTAGAGATGAAGAAGGAGAGCATTCCAGGCATGGGGGATAGTAAGTGAAAATGCCCAGTGTTGGAAGATGTATGCTGGAAATGAGGTCAAGATCTGGATTCAAGTCTTGCCTCTGATACTTACTAATCATATGACCACGAGCAAGGAACTTAATCTTTATGGTCCTCAATTGTTTTTTTCTTTCATCTGTTAATGAAGAATATTAGTATCTATGGTCCCTACTTCATAGGGTGTTGTGAGAATATGGTGAGATGATAAATGTAGAGCACTTTGCTAATTTTAAAGTTCTATGTAAAAGTTGGGTTTTACTAAGATAATTTTTCACTTCTTTTTAAGTCCTAGGCCCTTCTAGTGGTGGAGACCTTAGCTTCAATTTGGCCCAACTCCAGCATGGAGCACAAACTGCTGAGAATCCTAAAAGGGTTATCACGGTGATTAAGGATTGATGCATGAGAAAGATTAAAGGAATTAAATTATGTATAACTTAGCTAAAATGATGACCAACCTAGTGGAGGGGACTGTACTGCAGTCCAAAAATACCTGAGGGTCTAATTGGCAAAGGAGGGAAATGGTATGTTTCTGAAAGAATACAAAGCATTTGGGAATGAGCTTCAGGCCGGCTCTCATACACAGCTCAGATGGATTAGCCTAGTTCTGGTCATCAATCTTTTTGTGAGCCCATTTTCTTACCTGGAAAATAAGACTTTTTATGCCCACCCACTGTTTAGTACACAGAATTGCTTAGAGGCCTAATAACCTAATTTCAGTGCCTCATAAAAAGGCTGTTTACTAGGGCCTAGTGGTGCTTATCATTATACAACAGGGCCAATCCTTGGCAGATAGGAAAGGGAGATAAAAAAGGAGAAAACAGGGACTTAATATTAATATTAGACTTTCTGTTGGGGGGGGGGGGTGTGGAGCACTGGGGCCAGGAAGCAAAGAGGCCTGCAGGGGATTGCGTTCACAGCATGGAGGAAATGAGCCCTCTGCAGCCCTTCTTACTAATGAGGAAAGTGTTTGAGTTTGCTGGCTTTTCTCCAAGGATATTTAGGGATTGCGGGGAAAGGTAGGGCTACTGATACATGAAAGGTGGTGGGTGCAGAGATCAGCCATTATGTGGCCATCTGTAATCGGTTATTTGGCTTCAAGTCCGTGAATCCTGTAACGAAATATGAGTGTTCCCAATCTGATGTAACACTGCTTCATCTGAAGGTTTGTCTTTTGCCTGTGCAAAATGAAGCAAAAATAGCCAATCATGAAAAAGGCTTTTTGTTTTTGCCTATGAGAAGTAAATGATTAAAAACTTGGACAGAAAAGTTCCTAAATTTTGGCATAATGAGGCATGGGATGGTGGGATAGAAAGCACATTGGATTTAGGGGTAGGAGACTTGGGTTGAAGTCCCAGTTTCATCTCTTATTCAACTCAAGAAACATTTATTAAGCACCTACTATGTGCCAGGCACTGAGCTGTGTGACTTTGACAAATCTTTGTCCTCTCTGAGTCTCAGTTCCTCCCCTCCACTTCATAGAACCCATCTCATCCTAGGTCAAGGACCATCTCCCTCATGAAAATTTTCCTGATTCCCTGTTAGTGTGCCCTCTCCCTAATCACCTCCTAGGTGCAATATTTTGTTTATTCTCTTTATATTTATTGCGTTTATATTTATATATGCACAATTATCCTTTCTATATCACCGACTTTCCCCATGGTGGTTTTGATATATTGCAGATCAGCATAAGAAATTAAATAGAGATTTTGAGGGAGTTTTGCAGATAACGCGTGAAGGCCAGCAGACAACATAGAGAGTTTAGAAACTCAGAAATGCATAAAATATATGTGTGGTATTGTATAATACCAACATATTTTTCTTTTAACACCATAATAATTCAGACTTCTTCTCTGGTATGAAGGGAGGGCCAAAAAATTTTATGAGGATTCTCCAGATTGTGAGCACTGTCTTCCTAAGCCCTGTAATGTGGAAGGGATACTGTACTTCTTGTCTCTGCCCCTACCAGAATGCAAACTCCTTGGGAGTAGAGGTTGGTTTCTTCTCTGTATTTGTAGCTTCAGCCTGGTACCTAGAAGGCACTTAATGCTTATTGATTGATTTACCTGTAAAATGGGTATAAGAATATTTAAGCTACCTAAAAGGGCTATAAGCCATCAAATTTTAGATACAGGTGAGCTATTATTATAACTCTTATAATTCAATAGGCATTTTTATTAAAAACTTTGGAAAATAGGCCATTGTATAAAGTGGGTATTCACTTTCCTCAATGCTTGAACTTAGATGAATAGTTCTCTCAGCCTACAAGCCTTCCAAAAACGAAATTCATTTATTAACCATCGAAAACTTTTCCTCAATCACACGCAACACTTGCCACGTCAACAGTGAAGTCTAATAAACAGCAAAACAACATGCTATCTGTATGGGATAAAGGTGAAGCTGGGCTCCAACACCAAGTGACTGACATTTCTTGTAATCAGTCACAACTGAGATTGGGGCTACCCCTCTGAGCCTCCTTGTTGGCTTTTCAGATTTTGGTTCTAGCTGGAGAATTTGATTGCTGGCTTGGATCCTTAGGCTGCAAAATTTCAAACTGAGCCCATAAACATCCAGCCTTTTTGAATTAATTAGAAAAGTTAACAGTGCACTTCATTAGGAAGCTGCTCAACTGACCTTGCTGTCCTACCCTACCCAGGGATGTCTTTTTAAGGATGGGTTTGATAGCTTCAGGGGAAACTCATAGCAATTAAAATTGGGCTTTATTTTCTTTTTAAAGGAGCCTGATGTTTGCCATTTTCTTGCCTGAAAATACCAGACATGGTATTTTTTGTGGATGCTTTGGAACCCACAAATTCCAAAAAATGAACTGAAAATGCGTTTTTAAAGGAGAAATGGAAAAAGGAGAAATGATTCCAGAAGTTCTCTTTGTTAAAGGTGCTAAAACTAAATACCTGTAAATAAGTGTTTTGTCAGTAGCATGGTGGGAAATTAAAAAACAAAACAAAATATGACCCCAGCTCAAGAAAGTAATAATTAGTTTTGGAGAGAGATTCCTTAAGACAGAAGGTAGGAGTTATCTGTACATGTGTATGTGTGCATGTATGTGTATATGTGTGTGTATGTATATGGCAGATAGGTGGCACAGTGGATAAAGCAATAGGTTTAGAATCAAGAAGACTCATCTTCATGAGTTCAAATCTGACCTCAGACACTTACTAGCTATGTGACCCTGGGCAAGTCACTTAACCCTATGTGCCTCAGTTTCCTCATCTGTAAAATGAGATGGAGAAGGAAATGGCATACTACTCCAGTATCTTTGCAAAAAAAAACCCAAATGGGGTCATGATGAGTCAGACACAACTGAAATAACTCAATAATTACACACATACACCTATGTGTGTGTGTGTGTGCATGCTCTTGAATACTTAAAAAAAAACAATGAAAGTCAAAGAGAGAAATTATATGGTAGTAGATAGGAGTCAGAAAACTTGAAATCAGGATTTCAAGTTCTGTCACTGGTACCTACTAGCTCCGTGACCATAGACTTAATCCCTACCTACCCCAGGACTTTCTCTAATACTAAAAGTTATATATGAACTGCAGACCTGCATTGGTGGAAGGAATTCCCACATATACAGTTTCTGACACTGACAAAATCATAGGTCTCTCTCAGCCAATTTTTTTTTAATCAAAGGCAAAAAGGGTAGAAGGAACCTTAGAGATCCTGTTGCCCAGTCTTCTATTTTTAAAGAAAAGAAAACTGAGACCCAGAAAAGCAAAATGTTGCTTTAAAGAGTTGATTTAAAAATGCAAACATGCCACCAGGGAGACAGTGTGAAAGTCTGTCATGTCCGAAGGCTGTCAGCTATTTGGTATCCTCCAACTGGGTGATAAAGGTAGATACGTGACAATGACCAGAAGGTAGGACGGTCATTGTTGGACTCAAGCACTGGGCTAGGAGCCAAGACACCTGGGCGGGCTCGGATCCCAACTCTGCAACTAACTACTTATTTGACTTTGGAGAAATAAGACCTTGTTCACTTCACCTCTCTAGGATTCAGTTTCTCAATCAGTAAAATGAGAATTTGAACTACAATTACCTCTTCCACAACATGCTTTTGTTACAGTGCAGGTTGGCATAAGAAATTAAATGGGATTTTTCTGGGTGTTTTGCAAAAGACACAGATGATGTGCAAAGGCCAGCAGATGACCCAAAAAAAGTTTAGAAACTCAGAAAGTCATAAAATATATGCATAGCATTATGTGATATCATCATATTTAATTATTAATATCATAATAATTTAGACTTCTCTGGTACCAAGGGAGGTCCAAAAATTTTTATGTGGATTTTCCAGATTGTGGGCAATGCCACACCCCTAATCCCCAAGATGTGGAAGGAATAGCTGTGAATAAACTTTGAAGTCCCTTCAACATCAAACGTTCTGAGAGTCTGTGATTCTAGAGGCCCCATCTTCTTCCATTAAGTTCGGCAAGCACGTGCAGAACATCTACTGTGCATAAAATGCTATGTTAGGCCTACTGTGTGAGTAGAATAAAAATAAGACAGACCAGTCCCAGTCTTCACAGAAGTCATAACCCAGTAGAGTCTCTATGTACCACGAGATTCTTAGCATCTTCTGCCTCTTTTTTCATGATTGCATAGTAATCACTGCAAAAAATATAAACTCCTCACTTCTCTCCATAGTCTCCACAGGTCTTACTTTCTTCAAGATGGGCCCTTTATCCCCCCTGGCCTATCTATGCTAAATGGAACATAATGATGAACATAGAAGAGAGACAGAGCAAAGTCCAAGGGAGGAAAGGTTATTTTTTCTTCAGTAAACAAGGAGGTAAATGACCTCTAAGGGCCCTGCCAGCTCTGAAATTCCACGTTCAGAGCAAAAGTTCTTAATGTTTTAGCATGTCATGGACCCCTCTGGTGGTCTGGTGAAGCTTGTCAACCCTTTTCCAAGATAATGCTTTTAAATGCAAAAATGAAAATGCCCAGGAATGCAATTATATTGAAATGCAATTCTCAAAAAAAAAAAAATTGTGGTTCTAAGCTTACAATTTCTGCCCTAAAGTAGAATCTCTTGCATTTGATAAGTGTTTTATAGTTGATCAAGTGGTTTGGCAACTATTATTCTTCTCAAAACAGGGTTGCTGTTGTTCAGTCATGTCTAACTTCATGACCCTATTTGAGATTTTCTTGGCAAAGACATTGGAGTTGTTTGTCATTTCCCTCTGCAGCTCATTTTACAGACAAGGGAACTGAGGCAAACAGGGTTAAGTGACTTGCCCACACCGCTACTAAGTATCTGAGGCCAGATTTGAACTCATGAAGATGAGTCTTCCTGACTCCAGGCCCATTGCTCTATCTGCTGTGCCACCTACCTACCTGCAAAATAGGGTAGGCAGGTATAATTAGCTCCATTTTCCAGATGAGGAACCCAAAATTCAGAAAAATGAAGGGACTTGCCTAAGGTCACACTGCTGGGGTGGGGTAAGAATAGGACTGTGCTGGACTCAGTTGTTTTTCATCTTTCATTTTCTAAAAGGACCAATGACATCATGGGGTGACATCTTGACTTTTGAGTGAATTGGATTAAAGTGAGACAGAGTTTCCCAAAGTCATCAGCTTCACTTTCTCTTTGGGAGTCATCAAAGACCAGCGGCAAAACAAAAGTCAAGACAACTGGTGTTAGCCTAGAATTCGGAGAATGACCTTAGCTCCTTCATGTCTGACAAAACTCTAAGGGCTCCACCAGATTCTGCTTCAGCCACCTCCATGGCTGTTGGAACAAATTGTTCTCACCTGCTCATTCCCAGAAGAAGTCTTCACGTGTTTGGGGTATATATCCCCCTGACTAACTGGTGGATTTGAGGCCTGTCAGTTACCCTCAAACTGGTTTAGCCCATCTGTCAGAGATGGTTTTACTGGGGTGTGGCCACTGTGCACACTGCAGCTTCTTGGAGCCGTGAGTGAGAGTTGGGCGAGAGGTGGAAACCAAAGATGGATGAGCAGCCCTGAAAAGTTCTCACTAAGCCCTCACACCAGAGGTGCGATCCTCTCAGAACAACCCATACACTGCAACGCCCAGATAATAAGAGCCAATTGTGAAAGTTTCAGTGTGAACATTTACACCTTAGAAATCATCAAATGTACAAATCAGGGCTTGATTTATTGTTTTATTGATTTAGACCTAAGAAAGTGATGGAGAAAATGTAAATAATGCAGTTTAAACTTTAAAGCATGCCTTGCATAATTTTTGTTTTTCTGGAGAGAAGATTGTTAACCAGTTGTTAAACATTTACCGGTGCACCATGGGGTGGGATTGGGGGAAGAGTTGGGATCTAAAGCCAGGTGGTCCCTTGAACCCTAATCCAAGTATTCAGCTACCCTAGGCTACTCTGCCTCAACCCATCTGGGGTGATAGAGTTGACATGTTTAGTCATCCTAAGATCAGACAGCAAACCTATACAAATCAAAATGTCAACTGGAAGAAGCCAAAATATTGAGAAGGGAGGAGGGAGAGGGGGAGGTTATAAATTCCCGACCTGGAGGATGGCAGCCTCAGGAATGATTTGTCCTCTCTATTGCGCAGCCACTCTGACTAGCAATTTAATGGTCTCCCAGTCTGTTTGAGGGGGGGGGCATTATTACCATGTTATCAGATACAAACATTTAATAGCTTTGTTTGCATTTCAAAGCCTAAAGTCAGAGTCCTGTTATTCATAGCGATCTAATCTCTTATCTAATTATAATTGTTTTAACTGGCTCTTCTTCTCAGAAGGGTACATTAACAAGTAGATGGCTGGAGATACATAACTGTATCTCTCTGGGTATTGCTGACAGATCTGGCCTTATCACTCCATCTCAGCTTTCTCCAAGGTTCATAAGTTCAAATTCATAAACATGTCACATAGAAAATTTTCAAGTTTCTTTTTTATTTTTTTTTCTTTTTATGCTGGAAGGGGGAAAAATTGCCTAGCTACCAGAAAAATAAACTGAGTGGGAGGCTCTTAACCGGATTAAGCAATTTTGGGGATTAAGGGTGTTTAAGAACTGGGAGGGGGGATTTAATTTTATCAGTGAAAAAAATAGAAAGAAAACAACATTCACAAACACAAATTTTTTATTAAATTTAATGATGCACTGTGGGGTCTAATCTGAATTCTGATAGTGTTATATACTGTATATATATACATATATATACATATATATAATACTAATATATATACTGATACTGTATACTAGTATTGTACTGTACTGTATTGTATACTACTGTACTGTATACTACTACTATACTAATACTAATACTAGTACATATACTAATCTGATAGTGTTATATACTACGGCTCTGAGTTTAAGAATTTGGGGGAAGGATAGAGAAAGCAGGAGGGAATAAGGAAAAGATTTTTGTTTATGGCTTGCCCTAGACAAAATCATAAAGTCAATTCAATTTTAAATAGAGATATTAAGCTCCTTCTGTCTGTCCTGAGTGGATGGGGAGGATAAAAGAATTGCTATGAAAGAGGTGTTTTTTTCCCCTTAAAGAGCTCACAAAGTGAAGATAGTCTATCTATCTATCTATCAACAAATATATATATATGTATATATATATGTATACACAGGTATATGTCTATATAGAGATATACACATATACATACATATATGTATATATAGTTATATATAATGTCATTTACGTGAGTATATATAGGTATGTGTACATATATATGTATGTATAGTCGTTCGCTTGTTTCAGTCAATCTGAACCTTCGTGACCCCGTTTCGGGTCTTGGCAAAGATACTGGAGTTATTTTCCATTTCCTTCTTCAGCTCATTTTGTAGATGAGGAACTGAGGCAGAGTTAAGTAACTTGCCCAGGGCCACATGGCTAGTAAGTGTCAGAGGCTGTATTCGAACTCATGAAGATGAGTCTTCCTGATTCCAAGGCCAGGGCTCCAACCACTGTACCACCCAGCTGCCCACCTCCTTCCTTTACCCCCATCTCTCTCTCTCTCTCTCTCTCTCTCTCTCTCTCTCTCTCTCTCTCACTCTCACTCTCTCTCTCCCCCTCTCCCCGCCCCCTCTCTCTCCTTCTCTCCTTTCTCCTCTCTCCTCTCTCCTCTCCCTCCTTCTCCCTCCACTGGACCTGGGCTTTCATTGAATCAGAGAATTCTCAGAGAAAGAAATTCCCTTGACCAATTCCTGTCAGCACCTTTTCTGAAACTTACTGTCTTCGAGAGCTACCTTAGATCATGGAGAGGTTAAGTGGCTTGGACAGAGTCACACAGGCATGGGGACCCACAGGCAGGACTTACATTCAAATGTTCCTGGTTCTGGGTCAAGTTTGCCATTCTCTACACCATTAATTCATCCCTGAGACTTTTTCAGGGGGTCTACAAGCCCAAAATACTTTCATAATTGCCCTAAGGCATTTCAATTTTTTATGAGGTAAATATAAACATATACAACCAACATAAACAAAAACTCTTTGTGGGTGGTCCTCAATAATTTCAAAGTGTGTGGAGGAGTGCTGTGACCAAAAAAAAATATGTTTGGGAAGAGCTACTTTATGTCATGGCTGTCTCATAGATGTAGATATAGATATAGGTGGGAGTATAGATATGAATTTAGATGTGAATATGGATGGATATAAATATAGAGAGATAGAGAGAGATGGAGATGGAGTTGAAGATAGATGTGGATGTGGAGATGGATAAATGTAGATATAATAGAAAGATGGATATAGACACAGATATGAGTCATATATTATATATAATCACATGTAATAGATAATAATTGCAATGTAAATATATTAATAACTACAATAAAATTAGAATATGATCAGTTTGGCACAAAATGCTATAGAAATTCAGAGAAGGGAGAGAGCTCAGATTGAGTTTTGATAGTACGATCATAAGCTACACTGAGAAACATCAAATCCTTGAGTAGGGAGGAGATCTGTCCTGCTTGGTAGACAACTCTAGGAGCATCATCTTCAGTTCTGTGTGCTACATTTCAAGAAGATCTCGAGTAAGTTAAAATGTAGCTAGAAGAGGACAATCTAGATTTCATGGGGTCTTGAAATCATGACAGGCAAGGATGAGTTGAAAAGACTGAGGATGTTGAGTGTGAAGAAGAGAAGACTTGAAAGACAGGGGTTTGGATGAACAAACTGTGTTCAAATATATGAAGGGTCATCACATGGTAGAGGGTTCACTCTTGCTCTGTTTGGTCAGGACTAAGGACTCATGGTGGAAGTTGCAAAGAGGCAAATTTAAACTCGATTCTAATAAAAACTTCCCAACTAATAAAGCTATTTATAAGCGAAATGGGCTGCTTCAGGAGGCAGATGGATCCTCCTTACTAGAAGTTTTCAAGCTGATGGTGGGTAATTACTTGTCAGGTAAAATCATAGAGAAGATTTTTGCTCAGGCATGTATCATATTCTATAGCCATCAAAGTTCCTTTCAACTCTTAGATTCTTCAGCTGTGATGATGCTGATATTAATTCCAGCTAGAGAGATTAAAGGAGCTTTCATGAAAGAAGCTGAAGAATGAGAAAGGTTTTAACAAGTAGGTATAGGAATGGGGACAGCCTTCCACGCTCAGGGTGTGGTGGGAGCAAAGGAATGGAGATACAATGGAATGTGATAAAATTAGGGGATTGTGAGAAGATGAGTTTGGCTGAAAGGCTGGGCACATGGATTGAAGTACAACTAGGTCCTAATTATTATGAATAATGAATCACTTGAACATTTGTATGTATGAGAATTTATACTATTCAAAGTTATAATTATATAAAACATGGTCATTTGTTTCAGCCCAATGGAAATATGTACTGCAAATTTGAATAATATGACCACTGCATGGTCCACAGTATTCATTATTCACATTACTCAGAACCTGATTGTAGTATAATTTATCTGGTGAGGTGGTAGCAGTAGTAGCAGTAGCAGTAATAGCAGTAGCAGTAGCAGTAGCAGCAGTAGTAGTAGTAGTAGTGGTAGTAGTAGTAGTAGTAGTAGTAGTAGTAGTAGTAGTAGTAGTAGTAGTAGCAGCAGCAGTAGTAGTAGAAGTAGTACCACCAGAACCAGTAGCAGCAGCAGTAATGGTGATAAGAATAACAAGCCACATTAACAGAGCATTTCAAAATTTACAAAGTACATTCTTCATGATAAACCTGTGATGTAGGTAGTGTATAATATTATTATCTCTATTTTACAAATGAGAAGACCAAGTCTCAGAAAATGGAAGAGATTTGCTCAGTCACAAAGTTGGTAGCAGAGTCAAAATTCAATCCAGGTCTTCTCAATATACAGTCAAGTACAATTTCCACTGTACTATGGGGAGACTGAAGTTATATTATAACTACTAGGCTAAGGATTCCATAGGCAACAGAGAGCCTCTAAAAAGCTATGAACCTGGGATGAAATGATTGGGTCTGTGCTTTAGAAAGCTTCATCTGTTGGTGTTTGCAGAATATATTGGAACATGGAGAGACTAGAGGAAGAATAAGATTTAGGAAACTGTTGCTGCAGTCTAGGGGAGAGGTGATGAGGGTCTGAACTAAAGTGGTAGCAATGGGAATAAACTAGATGGGACGCATCTAAAAGAGATTGTTGAATGATAAGTCTCGGTTGTTGATTAGAAGCTCCCGAATTTTGTTTTTAGAGTTCATAGCCTCCCCTTTATAGACCTTATACTCACTCAGTACCTTTTCTTTGTCCTCTTATAAGCTCCTTTTGGAATCTGTGGGCCCTCATTATCTCTTCCAGTTCCCTCTTTGGAATTATCTCTTTCAGAATCTGACATTAGTAATTTGCCCCTCAATGTGAATCACTTTAAGTCATTGAGTCAAAAAAGGCTAAATCTGGAAAGGCTGTTAGAGATTATCAGCTCAGTAGCTAGGTGACCCAGTGGGTAAGAAAGCTCTAATTGGAGTCAGGAAGAATCCTCATTTCAAACTGGCAAGATATAGGGAATAAAGAAGATTAAAAAGGCATAGATGATGCTAAAGTTGGTTCAACAGAAACAGAATTTATGAAGAGGTGTGGATTTGGGGAGAAAGATGAGTTCTACTTTATACATGTTGAGTTTGATACTGAGGGGATTAGAGTTATAGAATTTATTTATATGGGCCTTATAGAAAAGAGGGAGTCTCCAATCATAGCATCAATTTTCTCTGTAAATTATGAATGAGGGTTTCTGCTGAAAAGGAATGGAAAGTGGATTGGATAGATAGGCAGCTTGAGAAGACAAGAGCAAACAATGTGAGAAGTATGATAAGAAATTAATCACAAGGAAGAGTAAGAGTATCTCTATGTTGCAATGAGGACCCAGCTGAGATTGGATAACATATATTTGTAGCAGACCCAGTTCAGATCACTGTGGTTTTTCCTTTAGCAGCATTCATCAATATGCTAGTGTGAGGAGAGAAGCCTGATAGTGGGAGAAATCCAGGCTTGGGGTTTAGGAATGCATGAATGAGGCACAAGAGGACAAAGGATTAGAGGGCAGCTATGAAGTTGAATTGGTTAATTAACTGTAGAGTCAGGGTTGCAAAATGGAAAAAGTGAGTACAGAGTGGGGGTTATTGCTGAGAAATCAAGAAAGGGTAGAGTACCGAGGCTGCAGTGAGGAGGAAGAAGGATAAGTTCAGGAGGTAATGAGAAGGGAAGGAAAGATGGGGAGCTATGGTCAGATATAGGAATTTCAGAATCCGGAATTATAATGAAAATAGCTAGTATTTATACACTACCTTGAGTTTTACAAAGTGTTTTGCATTTGTTATCTCATTTGATTGTGGAAGTGAGATGAGATGGAGAGTATAGCCATCATCTATATGAAAATTCTTTTTTTCCCCCATGTTGAGAGGATGATGGACTGGTGTTTGCGGGAAACTCCCCAAGTATAAGACAAAGGTTGGGTTGGTAGTGAAGACAGTGAGCTAGGTACTAAATGCCTTGATAAAGGAGGGTGAATGATCTCAAGGCTGGTAAATGATGGGCACCAGGATCTGAATAGGGTGATATATTTGGATGAGATAGAGTTCAAAGGAAAGGCCTCCAAGTGACGACGGCAGATCAGAGCTGTGAAAGTGTCAGCACGTGGCAAGATGTATCGGCGTACTTGTCCAGTATACTGAGCAACATGAGAAAAGGCCCTGGCGAGGCTGTCCAGGGATTCCATGTCTCCTGGGAAGAAACAGGATTCTATGATTACAAGGAGATGGAGAGAGTGAGACAAAGAGGAAGGAGAGTTTGTTGATGCTAGAATGACTTTGAAGGCATTTTTCTCAGTAGGCTACCTGTGGGGTATTCATACCTGCCCTGGGGTAAAAAACGATGAAGGAGAGACTAAGAGTCCAGCTGGGCGGTATCTGGCAAGCCTGGAAGGAAAGAGAGCTGCTATAATTGGAAAGAAAGCTGGGTGGAGCCAGAGTCTGGCCTGGGGATTTGTGTGGCTCACAGCCCCACATGGTAGTGGGTTCAGTTATTACTCTTCCATAATCCAGCCAAAGTCAAGGAAAGGGAACATTTATCTAATTATGGAATGATTTACCTTTGAAAGATCCTGTCCCCAGCCCCCAGGCCTCTTCTAGGGAATGGGACATTTTGGGGGAGACAGAAGAAAATATTGCTTAGCTCCCTTCTGTGACTAAGGCTTGCTTATTCTCTGCTGAGGGAAAGGGAAGGGGGTGGTGTTGTTTGCAATAAGGTCTCCAGGACATAGACAGACAAATCTCAGTCAGGCAAACACACAGAGGAAAAAAAATCAAGCATAGTGTCCAAGGAAATCCTGCTCGGCTGATAAACATCCTCTCATTCTTAACTCAGATCTTTAGTAGAGAGCCGGTGTTTCAAACAACTGGACCATAGTCTATCTGTGGATTTAAAGTGTGTAGTATGTGC
>JAQQSZ010006383.1:0-13606 GCA_028646595.1 Phalanger gymnotis
AAAAAAAAAAAGGATTTTGCTGGGAGAAGAGGAAAGGGAGAGGCAGAATATGATAAATTACATCACATAAAGAGGTGCAAAAAAACTATTACGGTAGAGGGAAAGAAGGGAGAGGGTAAGCATCATTTGAGCCTTACTCTCATTGAATTTGACTCAAAGGGGAATAAAATACAAACTTATTTGGGAATATAAATTTATCTTAATGTATAGGAAAGTAGTAGGGGAAAGGTGAAAGAAAGGGGAAAAGGAATATTGGTAGAAAGGAGGACAGAAGTAGACAGAATAAAGGGAAAGAAAAGGGGGAAGACTGATGAGAATGCAGGCTGACGGAGCTGGTGGTCAGAAGTAAAACTCTGGTGAGGAGGGACAGGGTGAAAAGAGAGAGAAAAATATAAACAGATTAAAATAGGATGGAGGGAAATACACAGTCAGCAATCATAGTTCTGAATGTGGATGGGATGAACCCTCCCATAAAATAGAAGTAGATAAAAGAGTGAATTAAAAAACATAATGCTACAATATGTTGCTTACAAGAAATGCACTTGAAGGAGAGAAATATATACAGAGGTAAAGGGCTAGAACGTTTTATTGTACTTCATATTATGCTTCAGCTGAAGCTAAAAAAAAAGCAGAGGCAGCAATCCTGATCTCAGATAAAATGAAAGCAAAAATAGACCTAATTAAAAGAGATAAGGAAGGAAACTACATCTTGTTAAAAGATACCATAAACAAGGAAGTAATATCAATACTAAACATATGTTCAGCAAGTGGTATAGCATCCAAATATGTAAGGAAGTTAAGTGAGTTACAGGAATAAATAGGCAGCAAAACTGTAGTAGTTGAGGGCTTCAACATCAAACCCTGCCTCCCTCCCCACCCACCCAGAACTAGATAACTCTAACCACAAAATAAACAGGAAAGAAATTAAGGTGGTAAACAGAATTTTAGAAACAGTTAAGATATGATAGATCTCTGGAGAAAATTGAATGGGGATAGAAAGGAAAATACCTTTTACTCAGGGGTATGTGGCACCTACAAAAAAACTGAACATGTATTAGGGCATAAAAACCTCAAAATTCAGTGCAGAAAGGCAGAAATGTTAAATGCATCCTTTTCAGATAATGTTGTCAAAAAACATTATGTGTAATAAAGGGCCATGTAAAGATAGGCTAAAAACTCATTGGAAACTAAATAATCAAATCCTAAAGAATGAGAAGGTCAAACAACAAATCAGAGAAACAATCAATTTCACCAAAGAGAATGAAAATAATGAGATAACATACCAAAACTCATGGGATGCAGCCAAAGCACTTCTTAGGGGAAATGTTATATCTCTAAATGGTTACCTGAATAAAATAGAGAAAGAGGAGAACAACGAATTGGACAGGCACCTGAAAAAACTAGAAAAAGAACATTAAAAATCCCCAATTAAATGACAATTTAGAAATTCTGAAAATCAAAGGAGAGATTAATAAATAGAAATTAAGAAAACTATTGGACTAATAAAATTGAAAATAAAGTACAAAAACTATTGAGGAAAACAAAATCTTAAATGTGAGAATTGGTCAAATGATAGCTAATGACACTATGAGACATCAAGAATCAACTAAACAAATACAGAAGTTTGGAAAAAATGGAAGAAAATTTATAATGCCTCATGGAAGAAACAACTGACCTGGACAATTGATCCAGGAGATGCAGTATCAGAATCACTGGTCTACCTAAAAGGCATAATCAAGGACCCGGACAGCATCTTTAAAGAAATTACCAAGGAAATCTGTCCTGATATCCTGGAACCAGAGGGCAAAATAGGAATTGAAGGAATTCACTGATCACCTCAGGGAAAAGATCCCAAAATAAAAAAAAAATGCATGGAACATTATAGCCAAATTTCAGAAAAGGAAAGAAGTACTACAAATGACCAGAAAGAAACAATTCAAATATTAGGAAGCCACAGTCAGGATTACACAGGACTTGGCACCTGCAATGTTAAAGGATTGGGGGTCATGGGACATGATATTCAGGAGGGCAAAGGAGCTAGGACTATAATCAGGACTCACCTAGCAAAATTATACATAATATATCAAGGGGAAAAATGATCATTCGATGAAATAGAAGGATTTCAAGCTTTCATAAGGAGAAGATCAGAACTCAATCAGAAGTATCACCTCAAATATCGAGACCCAAGAGAAACATAAACAGGTAAAAAGGGAAAAGAAAACATAAGGGATTCAATAGAGCTAAACCATTTATATCCCTAAGGCAAATTTGAGGGAATCAAATAACAAAACTTAAGGGAGGAGAAAGAGTACAATGGGTGCAGAAGGAAGGGAAAGGTAGAACTGTATAAATTTTATCACATTAAGGAGCATGAAAGATCTATTACAATGGAAAGGAAGGTGGAAGGCTAGGCAACAAGCATCACTTGAACTTTGCTATCATCAGTAGTGAATCAAGGAGTAAATCATACACATAATCGGTTCAATATAGAAATCTATATTACCTGACAGGGAAGTAGGAGAGGAGGAGATCAAATAAGGGGGAACCAGGGACTAGCAGAAAGGAGGGCAAATTGGGTGAGGTGGAAGACAGAAGCAAAACACTGGTGAGGAGGGAAAGGGTGAAAGGAGACAGAGGACAAAAAGGAGGAATAATTAGATGGAGGGAAAAACACGGGTAGTAATCAAAACTGTGAATGTGAATGAGATGAACTCCACCACAAAATGGAAGCAGATAAGAGAGTGGATCAAAAACCAAAATCCTACAATATGTTGTTTACGAGAAAGACAAAGAGATATACAAGGTAAACTTGAGGGGCTGGAGCAGGATCTAATATGTTTCCGCTGAAGGAAAAAAGGTAGGGGGTATCAATTCTCATTTCAGACAACATAAATGCAAAAGATACACCTAATTAAAAGAGATAAGAAAGGAAATTACATCTTGCTGAAAGGTATCATAGATAATGAAACAATATCAATACTAAAATATATGCACGAAGTAGTATAGCTTCCAAATTCTTAAAGGAGAAGTTAGGTGAGTGACAGTAAGAAATAGACAGCAAAACCATACTAGTAGGGGATGTCAACTGTCCTCTCTCAAAACTTGAAAAATCCAACCAAAAAATAAAAAAAAAAACAACTAAGGAGGTAAATAGCATGCCAGAAAAGTTAGATACGACAGACCTTTGGCATGATCTAGACATAAAGGATGAAACCATAAGCAAATTAGAAGAACAAAGAATAGTCTACTTGTCAGATCTATGGACAAGGAAGAATTCATGACCAAACAAAACATAGACAGTATTACAAAATGTAAAATAAATAATTTTGATTATATTAACTTAAAAAAAGCTTTTATACAAACAAAACCAATGCACCCAAGATAAAGTAGGAAAACAGAAACCTGGGAAACGGTTTTTACAGTAAGCATCTCTGATAAAGGCTTAATTTCTCAAATGTACAGACAACTGAGTCAAATTTACAAGAATACATGTCATCCCGCAGTTGATAAATGGTCAAAGAATATGAACAGGCAGTTTTCAGAAAAAGAAATCAGAGCTATCTATAGGCGTGTGAAGAAGTGCTCTAAATAACTTTTGATTAGAGAAATTCAAATTAGAGCAACTCAGGGATACCACCTCACAGTTATCAGATGGGCTAATATTTCAAAAAATGAAAATTATCAATGTTGAAGAGGATGTGGGAAATTTGGGAAACTAATTCACTGTTGGTGGAGTTGGGAACTGATCCAACCATTCAGGAGAATGATTTGGAATTATGTCCAAAGGGCAACCAAACTGTGCATTCCCTTTGATCCAGCAATACCACTACTAAGTCTATATCCCAAAGAGATCATTAAAAAAGGGGAAAGACTTACATGTGCAAAAATATTTATAGCAGCTCTTTTTGTGGTGGTGAAATATTGGAAACTGAGGAGATGCCTACCAATTGGGGACTGGCTAAACAAATTATGGCATATAAATGTAATGGAATACTATTGTGCAATAAGAAAGGATGAATAGGCAGATTTCAGAAAATCCTGGAAAGATTTGTATGTATTGATCGAAAGTGAAACGAGCAGAATCAGGAAAACCTTGTTCACATTATCAGCAATATTGTGTGATGACCGACTATGAAATGTTTCGGCTCTTCTCAACAAC
Organism: Phalanger gymnotis; assembly: GCA_028646595.1. Taxonomy (NCBI): domain Eukaryota; kingdom Metazoa; phylum Chordata; class Mammalia; order Diprotodontia; family Phalangeridae; genus Phalanger; species Phalanger gymnotis. The sequence continues at coordinate 4,160 of JAQQSZ010006383.1, forward strand.
GTAATGATGCAAGACAAGTACAAAGGACTCACAAAGGAAAATGCTATCCATACCCTGATAAAGAACTGATGGACTCTGACTGTAGATTGAAGCATTTTTTCATTTATTTTATTCATTGTTGTGTTTTTTTTTTCCTTTTGATCTTTCTTTTTTTCATAACTGTGACTAATATGGAAATATTTTTATATGATAACACATGTGTAAACTATATTAAACTGCCTAGCATTTTCAGAAGAGGGGAAGGGATGGAAGGAGGGAGAAAAATTTGGAACTCAAAATCTTGAATGAAGATTTTGTATAGTTTTGCTGCCTATTTCTTCCTCTAACTTATTTCTCCTTTAGGAATTTGGACGCTTTACCATTTGGTGCATATGTGTCTACTGTTGATATTGCTTCATTGTCCATGGTATATTTTAGCAATATGTAATTTCCTTCCTTATCTCCTTTAATTAGGTGTATTTTTCCTTTTACGTTGTCTGAGTACCCCATTCACATTCACGGTTATGATTACTACCTGTGTATTTCCCTCCATCTTATTAAAAAATGAATGCTAAAAGATTTCTTGACATGTTGCTGGGGAAAATATAAAATACTATTTAAAAAATTATAACCCCTTATCTCTTCTCCTCTTCCTGGGAATATCTCTTCCCTTTCAGGAGTCATTATTTTTGTGTTTTATCAATTATTATCAGTTGGTAGGTACTTATCACCTCAGGCCTCTTGATGGGTCTATCTACTTTAAGACTCTTCCCACTCCAGTTTATCCTACATTCAGTTTTCAGTGATCTGTATCAACAATCCAGCTAGCAGCTTCTGTGGGGTTTTAAGATCCACCAACAACCAGCTCCCAGAAAGCTGCCAACACAGGTCCTTTTTATCTGCTTTACTTAAGGAAAGCAAAGTTAAGGGGTTAACAATCTTACTTTAATCCAGCATACAAATAATATCCACCTAGTTAAGGGGAAAAAGCCAGCACCCTGAATTACAGACCAAATACAATTTGAAGTTATCAACATCTGGGGGTACAGCCAGGGAGCTCATTAGAATGGCTGGCCCAAAGTCACACACCACTCCTGCTGTGGCTCAGAGCTCTGAGCAAGAATGCTAACCTTTGGGCTTATATATCCTGTTCAGGGCCCGAGGGCTGGGCATGGAGAAGTTCCCCACCCCCAGTATCACATCAGATACAAATCAATGGCTCCCAGTCGTCTCAATGCTGAGAAATACAAAAACATTCTACTTTATCTGCCCCATTCAAAAAAGGCCAGAATAATTAAAGGTCAACAGCAAAAAGTCCCACCTTAATTACTATTACATCTTCCTAAGCACAGTGATGATCAGGCCACCTTCCTCCTTTACTCAGTAAACCCCAATGGCTCTCTTTTACCTCCAGGATCAAATATAAGAGGTCCCTAAATCTGGACACATAGGCAAAAATGCATATTTTAAAGAAATAAATTAATGAAATTTTCAACAACATTTTACTTAATTGGAATATTAACAAATAACATTTTCAATATGATTTCCATCATTTGTGCTGCAAATGTTGATGTGCTTTGCAAGATTCACATGAACTTGATGAAATAAGTCCACATTGCTGCCCATTTTAGCACATTCACTCTTTATATGTTAAATCCAGTGTTGCATCTCTGATTTTCATTGAGTACACCTTCTCCTTTAGCATACCCCAGAAAACAAAGTCAAGGGGGCTAAGAGCTGTTAATATTCTGATTAAGTAAAATGTTGTTGAAAATTTCATTCATTTCTTGAAAATGTGCATTTTTGCCTATGTGTACAGACTTTAGGGACACCCTGTATATTATCCCTCATTAAAATTTTTAAACCTTTCACAAACTGGTTCCTTCCTATTGTCCCAGTCTTTCTACTTCTGAGTTCAAGCCACACATTTTGCCAATGCAGCAAAATCTGCCTCTTTGCTGTTCTTCAAATATAATAGTCTATCATCCAACTCAGTGCCTTTTCATTGGTTGTCCCCATGCTGTTCTCCTCCTCTTCTTCTTCCCTTTTACTTCCTGGCTTCTTTCAAGATTCAGTTCAAATCCCATCTTCTACAGGAGGCCCACATCCCTGGTCCTCAACTTGAATCCAATCCTTATAAGATCATCTTCCATTTGTATAGCATTTATCTTTTATATAGATATATTTTGCACATCATCCCAACCATTAGAATGTGAACTCCTTGAGAGAAGAGACTGTATTTGTGCTTGCCTTTATGATTTATATTGCTTGGCACAGTTCTTGAGAACACCATAAATTCCTGACTGACCCATGAGCAATGAATTTAGGATAAAGTGAATCACACACGGACTATACATAAGCTCCCTCAAGAAGATGAGCCAACCAGACACCTAAGTGATAAAACCAACGAAAACACATATTGGCTCTCTCCAAGATCTAGTTCTATCTATCATATCATGAAATTTTAAGGATTGTTCTCTCCAGTTGATAATGTCAATATTGACCTTCAATGATTATACAATACCAAGAATCAGAAATATCAAAGCTCTCAGTGCTATATTCTTTTCCCTTTCACTAGTGACTTTTAGCTTTATAATATCCATCTCCATAGATGACATTTTTACATTAGTTAAGGAACATTTACTTAGTGGAAGTACAAAAAAATTGTCAACAGGCCCTCTTATATGTGCTTTTTTGTCTCCTTTCAGAAGAAGATATAACTGATGAATCCATAACCATATCTGAATTATCCTAGTACACATACTATGATTCACTCATATATTTCCTCCTGTCACTGAATGACAATTTTATTTCCATGGGCACGTTCAACTCTGGTGTTTGACATTTTGGAAAAGTTGCTAAACAAGCACATCAAACAACAATACCTCATCACATGATACTCTAAAGCATTTAGAATATAATTGTATTTTTTGCTAGAACTTTAATATTTTGTACATTTTATATATTCAAATTCATAAATTAATTCCTGATATCATGAGATTATAACTTTAGATTTAGAAGGGACCCAGAGACAATGTAGTCCTACTACCTCATTTTGAAGATGAGGAAAACTATAGAAAGCGTTAGAGCCAGGGTTAAAACTGATATCCTCTGACCTAAAATCTAGAATTCATTTTTTTAATAGATAGGTATATTGTCAGTGAAAAACTAAGTAAAACCAAACTTCACAGAGATAAATGGAGAAGATGCTTCTTTGAAATTATAAAGTTATCATTTTATAGATTTATTGAAGTGATTTACAGCAGGCTGTACTAAATTTCAAAGTTCTGACTAAAAAAAAAACAACTCTAAGGGTATAGCACAAAAGAGATGTATCCAATGATGCTGATTGCAACTCATTAACTTTTGCTAGTACTTTGTGATTCTTGTCCATATATTTTCCATAATTAGGTCTAGGAAATACGGGTTCTTTTGCCTTGGTGTATTCCTTGTGCTTAATTAATTATTGTAATTATTCTTACTACAACTACTGCTACTACTATTATTACTGCTGCTGCTGCTACTGCTGCTGCTACTGCTGCTACTACTACTACTACTAGTGCTGCTGCTGCTGCTACTACTACTACTAGTGCTGCTGCTGCTGTTGCTGCTACTACTTAATTATTAAGATTTTTCATTATTTTCTTTATTCTAGGGAAAAAGTGAAAGCAAAATTTCCTAAGGGAGGAATTTTGATTTTCATCAGATTTTCATCAGATAATTATTCATGAAGGTTTTTCTTCTATTTGAAATAACATTTGGTGAACATGATAGAAAAAGAAAAACAAAATTAAAGTATTTTCTACATATAGAGGAGAAAAAAAATCTTATGAACTCTAATGCAGAACATCTTCCTACATTCTATCATGTATACAAGGTACACATATCCTAACAGCAAGGGAAGAAAGGAAGGGAAAGGGAAAGACAATAATCATTTATATTTATATACATCCCATTATATACCGAGTCCTATGGTAAGCACTTTTACATATATTAGCTCATATGAGGGAAGTATTAAAGCCTTTCTCAATATATTCTCTAGCATTCTCTATTACAAACCCACCACCAAAGAGGCACTTTCCCTGGCTCCTTCCTTTCTTTGCCACCTTGCCCCATTCTCAGCCAGAACCCAGAACCCAAGCAAAGATATGGGAAAATTCCTACAAAGGGCACTCACATCTTGGCCTTCCTCCTTTATTTACCCCACAACAGGCACTGGCTATAACCAATCCAGGCTGTTCCACTACTCAGAGAGCTTGATTGTAATGGGAGTCAATTCTATTCTTTTCAGTGAAATAGAGAGCCACCAGTTCTTACCATCTGTCTTACTTCCAAATATGACCATTTGAGCACTGTCATTTGGCATACTAAAGTATCCTAAAACTCTTCCTTGCGCCTTGTCATCCACCCTGTGTATTTAGGATTTCTAAGCCTTTCCATTTGTCCTACAACTGACTTTTCTTATTTCTCTTAATTCGAATATGAGCACCTTCAGAGCAGAAACTGACTTTTTCTATTTTTATCACCAAGCCTATGCATAGTATTTGGTACTTAGTAAGCATGCAAAAAATGCCTTTTTATTCATTCATTATAAGTGAATTGAGTACTCTGAACATGCCACCAACAGTATTATGAACAACAGTTATGATTATATTGATAAAGACAGAAATAATGGCACAAAGAAATTTCCAAGTTGATAGTGTCAGTTAAAGAGCATTTACTGTACATTGCTATTGTCATCTTCAGCTCAAAGGAGTAATCATTCTGATTCAACTTTCTTTTCTTTACCATACTTTCAAAAGGCCCTACTCTCACCTTTGACCTTATACAAGTTAATCACATTCCCTTATCAGAATGAAGAGGACTTGAATGTCTTTGTGGTCAACCTAAGTTACATTCAATTCAATCCAACAAGTGCTCACTATGTGTGTGGTACTATGCTAGATGCAACAGACACATAAAAGAAAAGAATAAAACTTTCTCTGCCTGAAAAGACCCTACATCCTAATGGCTGTCCACAAGAAAAAAAACATAACAAAAAGTAATTTGAAGGTGGGGGAGATTACTATAACATTTTCAGTATGATTCTCATTTCGTTGAAAACTATTTCCTAAAAATCTATCTGAAGGATAGGAGAGGTTAAAGAGAAGGACAGATGATAGGGTAAAGGTGAATAAGGTAATTTTGAAGGTCAATCAAAATGGTGTGACCTCTAGAAAATTGTGATCTAGACATCCCTAGAGATAGCTAGGTGGTAGAGTTGGGGAACTCCAGGCCTAGAATCAGGAAGGCTTGAATTCAAATTCATCCTCCATCATACACTAGTTATCTGCGTAGCCCTGAACAAATTACTTAACCTCTCTCAGTCATGATTTCTTCAAGTGTTAAAAGGGGATAATAATAGCACCTACCTTTCATGGTTGATATAAAGATGAAATAAAACAATATTAGTAGACTGTTCATCTCAGTCCTTGGCACATAGTAAGGGATTAATAAATTCCTCTTTCCTTCCAACCTTAAGTTGTATCTCAGGTAGGGAGAAGAGTTGAATTGCCACTTTCATAGACTGGAAAAGTGAAATTCTTCTATCTGAAAGGAGAGATAATGAATCTCTGTGAATGGAAGTCAGGCTACATATTAAGCAACTGTTATGAGACATTAGATAACAGATATTATTGTAAATTAAATGGCTAAAGGAGCTATATTTTGCTGCACACAGTATTTTCTCACATACTGATTTCTCAGATATCAATATGGGGATAAAGGCTGCTGAACCTATACATGGCCATCTGTCCCATGTTAGATTGGCATCCCACAGAGGTAAGATAGGCTATGTTGCTTTGATCCTTTCCTAACATTCCTACTTTTAAAAAATGTCTAAATTCATACATTAGGCAATATTTGAAGAGCAACAAGCCAGAGGAGACAGTTCTATCAATATTAAAAGTATTGCTTTTAAAGTGATCCTTCTCACTATATTATATCATCTAGCATTCAGAAGAAGCACATTTTAAATATAATGCTATAGAATTCAGATGCTACATAAAAAAGAAAAATGAAGAAAATAAAAACTATTCTTTTTATAGAAATAGCATTTGCTGGGGAAAAAAAGTTAGATCTAGCTAACAAATCAATAGAGGGCATTTTTAATGAAGCCAAAAGAGGAAGCAATCTATTACTAAAAGAAGAGATATCTGATGCCTTTGATAATACAAAGACAACATGTTTCTATGACTAAGAGCCATGTGGGGAAACAAAATTAAAATTGGACTAATTAATCCATAAAATGACCAGTTAATACCTGCCCATGTGCAGAAAAGAAGTTTGATTTTGGCTTTAAATTAAAGCAACTTTTTGAGGGGGGGGGGAACTATATTTCTTCTATTTCTTAAATGAATCATGACAATACATTAAGAGGGTAGATCCACCGAATGACAGAATTGATCAGTTTTTGATAGCTATTTTTCATTTTCTATTTTTAAAAATGGGCTTTTTCAACTTATAGAACTTTATTAAAAATATGAAAAATATTGAAATGATAATTTAAATCCTGAAATTCTTGTTAAATGAGTATAAATAATATTGACATTAAAAAGAGACTATTAAGCTATTTAAAGTATATTAACATAATGCTTTCAATTTCTATTTAAATTTACACATGTGGTTTTTAAAAAATTAATTTCATTCAAAAACCCCTTAACGTCAAATTTTTCTGTGCATTCGAGTGGTTGTTCTTTGTCAAATGTTATATGAACTGGTCCATTATCAACTAGACTGGGCCTTAGAATTTTTATAAATTAATTATCATATTAAAACTAATCAACTACTATATATATACCTATGTATGTATGTGCATATGTATGTATGTAGATGTGTATATATGTATACATGGAAAGATTGAGAGAGAGAGAGAGAAAGAAAAAGAGAGAACTATAGTAAATGGAAATTTGTCATCTGAACAAATAATTAATGGTTTCAAGTCACATTAAATTTCAGTGTAGTTGCCAATCTTCAATGGCACAGAGAATTTCCTCACTAGCCGTTCCCTACATGAATGAAATCACAAGTCTTATCAAATACCTAATTAGCCAAATAGTCTTCATACCATGAGCAAGGGAAAGAATACTAGGCTGGGATCAGGGGACCTAGACTCAGATCTTAACATTGGTATATGCTGCCTTCACGACCTTGGTCATATAATTCTGTTGTCCTCAGTTTCATCATTTGTAAGGTAAGAAATGGGGAGGACTAGATGGTCTTTAAAGTCCTTTCCAATTACTCATTGTGTGATTTGCAAATATTAAGCTTATAGTAAAAATTTATTCTGTTGATAAAAAGTTAAGCTATAAATGTTTAGGTACTACTAATGGAGAACACTCCTTTTTCACTTGACTTTTCAGGTAATGCCCTTTATGAGAGAGGAAGGAGAAAATTTGTTTAGGTGATTATTGAGATAAATCTGTCATATCAAAGCAAAATGTAATTTTTTTTTAAATTTGATAATGCTATAAGATGGCTAACTTTTACCTGCATATTATAACAGTTTATTCTATTTAAACTCCCCTATTATCCTTATCACTACACCCATGAAAATTGTAGAACTACTTTCTACTCTCCTGTGAGTACTACGAACATTTATTAGAGTTGGTTTGTAATAATGCACAAAGATCTCATACTGGGTCAAGGACAGGACAACAGAAAAGAGAATAGGCATGGAGGCGTGGCACATTTGTTCATATATCTGATACCTAGTACTGCAAAAAAGGTACTATCTTGAGGTTATAGGTAGGGAGGCTAGATTAGAGAACTCAGTTAAAAAGTTCCAATTAGCCTATGAGCCACCGATTCCTAGAGATTAAGGGTCATGGAAGTCAAAGACTCTATTAAGGAGCCCCAAAATACAATTTCACCTAGATTCCAGAGAAAGACAGAGAGCTTAGAAGACAGATAAGCCTTCTGGGCAGCAAAATCTGAGAACTATGAACTATGTCAGGAGGTGCTGGCACCATCAGAAAGTTTCTTGTGTGCTTTTTATCAGGTTAGGAACTTATTCTAAAACATGTGCACATGTACAAAGTAAAGGTCATAACTGACTGAACACAGTCGTAAGGTGAGTGGAAAATACAAGGGCTAATTCCACCCCACCCACACCTGCTGTCTAGTCATTCTCTGTTTAAAAGAAGGCTGGAACAAAATCAGTTACATGCTGGAGCAGGTAGATGACAAAGTAGTTGGAACATTGGGCCCTAAACTCAGAAAGACCTGAGTTCAAATCTGACCTCAGATATTTATTAGATGTTTGATCTTGGGCAAGTCATTGTTCATCTCAGTTTATGTATCTATAAATTGTGGATAATGATATCACCTAACTCTCAGAGGTGCTTTGAGGATCAAATGAGAAAATATCGTAAAGTGTTTAGCACAGTGCATGGTGTATAACAGGTGCAATATAAATGTAGTTGTTATTTTCTAAGATGTAAAACAATTGTGTTGGAATAGAAGTTAAATGTGGGACAGTAATCCAGATGTTCAGTTATCTGCAAAGGAATATTGATTTGTATTTCCCTAAACTAAAATCAGGATTTTTACCATAATAAGCTCACATTGCCAGAACTTATTTTCAGTCAAAATCATAGATATTTTTAAAGCCTAAAGGACCTTATGCCTTATATAATTCAGGCCTTTGACTATACAGATAAGCAGAATTCCAGAGCATTAGGTGTCTTAGTAATATGGCATAGCTAATGAATTATGCAGACAGAACTAGAAGTACCAGAACTAGAACTTGGTTTTCCTGAAACCCTATTCAGTTATCTTTGACAGTAGGCTGCTACCTGATTTCTATTCCAATATTCCCAGGCTTATTGATGTCCAATAGGCATTTTAATGTGACATATATATGGGAGTATATATACATATATATATATATACGTATATATACACACATACATATATATATACATATGTATGTATATATATATGTGTGTATATACATATATATGTATATATACATATTGTATTTATGTCTATATATATCCATATGTAAAATGGAAGCAAATATGATACTGCTAACTAAACCAGGAAGAGTAAACACAGAGAAAGAGAATTTTACTCCAATTTTATTAATGAATAAGGATGTAAAAATCCTAAATAAAATCCCAAATAAAGAATACAATATATTACAAAGATTAGACATTATGAACAAATGGGATTTATACCAGTGTGAGGATTTTAAAAAGTTCCAAGAGACATAGTTTCTGGGTAAATTAATTATTTTATAATAAGGCCAGTGCATTTGTTAATAAAAAGATGGTCATTTAGCCATATCTCTTTAAATGGCAGTGGGCTTACAGTTTATATGACCTTCAAAGAGTAGGTATTCCTGAGTGGAGGTGATCAGTTTTGATTGGATAAAAAATACTGAGAAAAATGAATATTACAATGGGAGTCTGAGCTTTATTACAATAA
>JAQQSZ010006384.1:0-13605 GCA_028646595.1 Phalanger gymnotis
AACTTAATCAATTAATAGTTTTCAGTGCACAGTCATCAGTGAAGTTATCAATTAACAGATGTTGTAACAGAGATGGAGAAATCGCATATACAGAGTGTCTATACAGAGTACAGTACCAAATTCAGGAAGAGGTTTTCAGGCTTCGGCTCTATAAAGAATAATGACTAGATACCTCCATGTTTGGGCAGTTAGGTGGCTCGGTGGATACAGTGCAGGGCCTAGAGTCTAGAAGGGACAGCTTCCTCAGTTCAAATCTGGCTTCAAACACTTATTAGCTGTGTGACCCTGGGTAAGTCATTTAACTCTATTTGTCTCAGTTTCCTTATCTGTAAAATGAGCTGGAGAAGAAAATGACAAACTACTCCAGCATCTTTGCCAAGAAAGCCCCAAATGGCATCACAAAGATTCAGACACAACTAAGCAACAATCTCTATGCTTTTCTTAGATGATAATATAGTACTTTCACAGGCTCGTCACTGGGCTAGGTAAATTTTGCCTTGAAGTAACACTGACTTTTTATAATGTACGTATTATGGTGAGAAGGGAATAGAATGTTGAAGGAGCACTCTTGACATTAGTGACTCCATCCTGACTGTATAATGGACATGAGTACTCCAAGCACTTAAGTTTGTAAACACTTGATTATGAAGGTCTTATAACTGAAAACTTATGAGGAACATGTCTAGTTACGTTCACCAAATGTTATTTGTACTGTTTGGGATAGCTAGATCTATTTTATCATGAGTTATTCACAAAACACTTGATACTCATGTTGAATTTAGATTTTAATATATTCATATATTAGTGTATGCAGCTTTGGTAACAGATTATATCAACCAGAAGCTGATTGGTCAAGTTCTTTTTAAAAGAAGACCACACTCAGCCAGTGAAACTTTAGCTCTTTGGAGCCTGGAGAAAACAAAGCACAGTCTCATCAGAGATTGGACCAGGGAGGGTCCAGATCCCAGTCATTGCTGCCCACAAAAATTAAGTGTGTCTGCTTAGATTCAACTCCTTCAATCTTTTCACCCTTGGATCTCTGATCTAATATTAATATCCTGGGGTAGTAAGATTGTTTTGGACAATGTTAATGTGATGTTGGACTGGGTATCCTTTGTCATACATCAAGATGAACACAAAAGCAATTGAGCACCAATGAGTCTTGGGCCCCTAATATTTGATAAACCTGAAGATTCTAGTTATTGGAGAAAGAACTCACTATTTGACAAACATGCTGAAAAAACTTCAAAGTAGTCTGGCAGTAACTAGGCATAGACCAAAAACTCCTATCATATATCAAGATAGGGGCAAAATTGACACATCATTTAGGCATAAAGTGTAATAACACAAATAAATTAAGGGAGCATGGGGGGAAATTTTTCCTGTCAGATTTATGGATAGGGGAAGAGTTCATGACCAAATAGGATATATAAAGGTTCACAGAAGGTAAAATATATAATTTCAATCATATAAAATTAAGAAGTTTTTGCAGGAAGAAAAACAATGCAGCCAAAATTAGAAGGGGAACAAAGTAGGAAACTAGGAAAAAATACAGCAAGTTTCTTTGATAAAGTTCTCTCAAATATGTATAGAACTGTGCCAAATTTATAAAAAGAGTAGATATTCCCCAACTGATAAATTGTCCAAGTATATGAAAAGACAGTTTTAGAAGCAGGAAATCAAAGCTATCAATAGCATACAAAAATGTTCTTAACTAATAATTGGAGAAATGTGAATTAAGACAGCTTTGAAGTACCACCCCACAACTATCAGATAGGTTAAGATGACCAAACAAATAAAATAGCAAATTCTGGAGGAGATGTGGGAAAATAGGCACACTAATAAACTGTTGGTAGAACTGTGAACTAGTCTAACCATTCTGGAAAACAATTTGAAACTATATCCAAACAGCTATAAAACCAGGCATACTCTTTGACTCAGCAATACCACTAGTAGGTCTATACCCTGAGGAGATCAAAGGAAAAGGAAAAGAACCCTTATAGAAACTCTTCATGATGGCAAAAAAATTGGAAACAGAAGATGTCCATCAAATGGGGAATAGCTGAGCAAGTTAGAGGATTTGAAAGTGATGGAACTTTGTTCTTGTTTTTCAGTCATTTCAGTCATGCCCAGCTCTCCATTACAAATGTTGGAGGTGATGTAGAAAATATATGGTATTAGAGTTGTTACAAGGATGTAGAAAAACTGGGATATGAATGCACTGTTTGTAGGAGTTGTTAACTGATCCAACTACTCTGGAGAGAAATTCAGAAACTATGCCCAACAGGCAATAAAACTGTGCATACCCCTTGATCCAGCAATGCCACTATGAGGTCTATATCTCAAAGAGAACAAAGGAAAGGAAAAGGACCGATTTGTACAGCGATATTTATAGCAGTTCTTTCTGTGGTGGCAAAGAATTGGAAATCAAGGGGGATACCTATCAATCAGTAAATGGATGAACAAGTTATGGTACATGATTGTGGCAGAATACTACTAAACTGTAAGAGATAATTAAGGGGATGGTTTCAGAAAAACATAGAAGACTCATATGAACTATACAGTAAGCAGAACCAGAAGAACAATCTATGTAGTAATAGCAAGATAATCAACTATGAAAGATTTAGTAACTCCAATCAATACAATGATTTACCACAACTCAAAGGACCAATAATTTAAAATGTTATCCAATTCCATATAGAGAACTGATGGATTCAGAGTACAGATTTAAGCTTTTTTTTTTTTTTCATTTCTTCATTTTTATTGCTTGGGAGCAGGGAGGGAGGAAGAGCATGGCTAATGAAGAAATATGATTCACATGAGTTCATATGAATATTTGATATTGTATTCCAAGGCTTCTCAAAGGGTGTGGGAAGAGGTAGAGGAAGAGGGAGGGAGCATTTGGAATTGAAAATTAAAAAAAAAGATAAAAAAATATTTATGAGCCCTGCGATTTTGGGGAAGTCACTTAACCTCTCCTTCAGTTTCTCCATCTGTAAATAAAGATAAAACCTCTTAGGGTTGTGAGGATCAAAGGAAATAACATATATAAAGGGCTATGCAAATCTTTAAAAAGTTTAATATAAACGCTATATAAGTGCTAGCTATTATTATAATTGTATTATCTTCCCTTTTCAGAATGTAAGTTCCTTAAGGGTAGAGACTATCTTGGTTGCTTCTATTTGTATTCCCCTTATCCTCCACCCCCGGCACAATTAGCACAATGTCAGGCACATAGTAAGCGCTTGAGGGATGATTGCTGTTTATTTATTTATATTAGAGGAATGGTGCTATGCAGTGGAGGAAGACCAAGCCTGTCTTTAATGAGGAAATCCTTTCTTTTACAGAAGTTCAGTACTTGTTCTTCAGAATAGTTGCTGATATCAACTAGGTGAGATTCTACCTGATATTCAAAAAGAGATGTCCTATAAACAGTGAGAAATGCAGAAAAAGAGTATGGGTGAGGGGATAGGGAAGGAAATGGAGAGGTGGGAATTAGCTATATGGATACCAAAAGTAGATAAGATCTTTTGGCTTTGGAATAAGAAATGACCATGTCCCAGAGAATATAGCAATGTTTGGTTAACCAAGAGCAAGACAGCAATGTTCTAACTTTCTCAGCTCTGTCTCCTCTGTCCAATCACTATTCCTCCCCATTCTCTAGACTCTTTCTTTCCCTCAAACTACCCTTCCATCCCACTCACACCCAAGATATTTTTTAAAAGAGACAGGAAACAGCTATTTTATTCTCAGAGAATTGAGGAGGGGGGAAGATACTTTTTAAAATCAGACACTTTCCTTTTTTTTTATTCATTTTGAACATTCTTTTTTTAAAAAAAATTGCCCCTCCCTTAACAATTTAGAAAGAAAATAATATATCAATTATACATGTGAAGTCATACAAAACATTTCCATATTAACCATGTTTTTAAAAAATAATAAAAAGAAAAAAATATGAAGTGAAAAAAAAAGGATGCTTCAATCTGCTGTCAGAGTTCATCAGTTCTATCTGGAAATAGGTAGTATTTTTCATCCTGGATACTTTAGAATAGTCTTAGATCACTGTATGGAGCAGAGTAGCTAAGTCTTCCATAGTTTATCATCTTCACAATATTGCCGTTATTGTGTACAATGTTCCCATTCTGCTTATTTCAGTTTATATCAGTTCACATAAGTCTTACCAAATTTTTATGAAATTATCCTGCTCTTCACTTCTTAGAACACAATAGCATTCCATTTCAATCATATATCACAATTTGTTCAGCCATTCCCTAATAGATGGGCATCCCATCAATTTACAATTTTTTGCCACCACAAAAAGAGCTGCTATAAACATTTTTTTGTATATGTAGGTCCTTTTCCCTTTTCTTTGATCTCTTTGGGATAAAGACCTAGTAGTGTTATTGTTGGGTCAAAGGGTATGTATAATTAAATAGCCCTTTGGGCATAGTTCCAAATTGCTCTCCACAGTGGTTGGACCCATTTCACCACTCTACCAACAGTCCATTAGTGTCCTTATTTCTCTATATCCCCTTCAGCATTTATCCTTTTCCTTTTCTCTCATTTTAGCCAATCCACTGGGCATGATATGGTACTTCAGAGCTGTTTTAATTTGCATTTCTCTAATCAATAATGACTTGGAGTATTTTTTATGTAACTATTGATAGCTTTGATTTCTTCTTTTGAAAATTGCCTGTTCATATCCTTTAATCATTTATCAATTGGAGAATGTTTCTTATTTTTATAAATTGAAAAATACTTTTTAAAAAGAGAATTCTGCATAAGTAGGTTGCCTAAGCAGCCTAGTCCTACAGATCATTAGAAAAACAGACATTTTAAACCAAATAAATTCCCACTGAGATGCCCATTATAGTTTCTATAGGATCAATAGCGTATTGCCACTGTCCCTGCATTGTTATAACATTAAGAAAAAAAAAGCCATAGACTATAGTCTTTGTCCTGAAGAAAAAGTAAAAGGTACTCCAGGTGGTGCCAACATATGGCGCCCATGCTCTGTGCCTGCCTTTGCTTCTGAATCTAGTTTCATCAGTGTGGTCACTCTTTTCCCGAATAAAGATTGTATGCCTTCCAAGTTTTCTCAAACTTTGCAATTCTTATCCAAGTCTTAGATAACTTCCTTTCAAAGGTTTTAGCTTTTTAACTATTCTATCTTTCTGATGTTTTACCATGTTATTAGGCAGATGGTAAAAATGGATGGAGCTTCAGCCTTGGAGTTAGGAAAACTTGATTGAGATCCCTGCCTCGAATACTTACTCACTGTACAACCATGGCAAAGTCATTTAACCTTTCTTAGTCTCGGTTTTCTCCTCTACAAAATAAGGATATTAATAGCACCTACTTCACAGGGTTGTCATGGGGAAGAGACAATCATATATTTACATACATTACTGAATCATGTATTCTATCAAATAAGATAATACATGCGAAAACTCTTTATAAACTTTAATAAGCTATATAAAAGCTAGCTATGATTATATATTATATATTTGGCTTTCTTAAGAAGTTGGTAGAGTAGAAAAAAGAAAGAAAAAATCCTCAGGCAAGCCTTGAAAGCAGTGTTAAAATAGGCTAAAAAGATGTGTATATTTGGGGCATTAGGAGAGGGGGGGGGGTGACTTTTATCTTGCATTTCTTTTCTAGAGGTATACTGTTAAGGTATTTTTGCTTAATGGGAAGATCTTTCCCATCCATTAATAGGCCCACGTGGCCTACTCAATTCACATGGAAGCCTAAGTCACATGAATTTGAGTCACATGATCTTGGGTGATGGGGGTTGCCTCTCCACTCCCCTAAAGTCTAACCTTTCTGGATCAGCAATGATAGATAGGGATCTCCATGAATTCTTAAGAAGCATAAAAGCCAAACCACTTTTAGAAAAAAAACAAAAAAGAACTCCATGTTGGTCTGATTTTGCAGAGCCAAACATTCTTCCCTCTACTCACCTGTCCCCTAGGGATCATTTGGGTCTCCAAACACCAAGCCACCCAGAAGAGAGGTGAAAGTCCTCACTTAGATAGAACCTTTAAACTGATAAAAGGTGCATCAGTCTTTTCCCACCCATGGATTGGCCCTGAGGGTTGGCCTGCTCTCTTTGTGCAAGGAATAAAGATTCCACTTTATTTAAAAAGGTGCAATTCAAATAAAGGTGATAGGGAGGCCTAACTGCTAGGGAAAGCTGAAGAATGAGCAATGCTCTTGTCTCTCTATGTGGAAGAGGTGACTTTTGACCATAGATTTGGGTTTGGGACCAGCCAAGGTTGCCTTCAGTTCTCAAAAGAGGGACAGTGCCAGTGCAAACTGAAACTCAGCTTCTTCGTCCACGTTGTAGTCCACAAAGGTGTCATAGAATTTGTGTCGAAAGAGGAGGTGCTTCAGGAAGTTAATGCTCTTGTAGTTGGGGTTGCCAAGGGCATGCCTGTACAGATGGGACAGACTACTTGGTTGCAGTCATTGCAGCAATTCTCGATGTGGTGCCAGTCGAGATCTCCAGTGCAAAGCACTGTCTTAAAACAAATGAACAAAAGAAATTGTTTTAAAACCAGGCAAGGATTCAAGGAAAGACAAGGTCAAGAGAGAGTGGTAAGGAAAGTTGAAAAAGACAACGTTCTCCCAACAATTTCGTTTTGCCTAAGTCTAAAGAAATCTTTCCAATAACTGCTTTAAATTATGCTAAATTTCATAGTCCTAATTTCTTGGGACTTAAAGTATATGGGAAGAATGCAAATCCAACTTTCTAGGGGGAAGAAATTGGGGCAGTAAGTAGAGTCTACTTGTGTAGATGGTGTAATAAACATATAGAAATGGAAGGAATAGACAATTTCCATATGCTTTTTACACCTATTCATGGGGTGTAGGGTGTATTCAAGGAAGATTAGTACCTCTGGTGTGAAAGCTGCCAAGCCCTTTTCAGGGCTATTTTCCACCTTTGGTGTCCACCTGTTCCACTGAATTGTAGCAGGGGTAGCAGCCACATCTCAGATCATTGTGCACTCAATACAGCCTCTGAAACTGAGATGCAACAAAGTATAAATCAATTCTCTGCTACTTGTGATAATTTTGGCCTAACAATTAACACCAAGAAAACACAGGTGCTCCAACGGCCACCACCCATCATCCATACATGAAACCATCAGTTACAGCAAATAGAGAAGTTTCGAATGCTGTGGATAAGTTCACTTAACCTTGGCAGTGTACTTCCCAGGGATGGACACATTAATAATAAGGTTGACACATGCATTGCCAGAGCTAGCTCAGTGTTTTGGAGGCTCTAAAGGAAACTTTGGGAGGGAAGAGGTATTACACTGACTACCAAACTTAAGGTCTACAGAGTCATTGTGATGACCTCATTGTTTTATGCCTGTGAAATCTGGACAGTATACCAGTGCCATGCCACAAACTGAATCGCTTCCATTTGAATTGTCTTAGGAAGAATCTGAAAATCACCTGGTAGGATAAAGTGCCAGACACTGAGGTCCTTTCTCAAACTAAACTGCCAAGCATTCAAACTCTACTTCAGAGAGCGTAACTCTGATGGGCTGGCCACATTGTTTGAATGCAAAATATATGCTCTCCAAAAAGATTGTTTTATGGAGAAATCACACGGGATGAGCACTCAGAAGAAGTGATACAAGGGCACTATCAAGATCTCTCTTAAAAACTTTGGGACTGATTGTGTGACATGAGAGATACTGACACAGGACATAGTGTGCATAGTGTGCTCACATCAGGGGAGATGCTGTGCTCTAGGAACAGTGCAGATTTGAAATAGCTCAAAAAAAAACCATAAGATGCATAAATTTAAAGAATCCAACACCAAATGTTTGCATGGAATATTTGGGCCTGACCTGTGGTAGAACGTTTCGAGCTTGTATTGTTCTGATCGGCCACAATTGAATGTCATTTTAGTCCTCTTTGAGGAAAATTGACAACCAACTCATGGGAATGTGTCTTTTGTCTGCCACCCTTTAGTGTTTGCAGATACACGTTCCCAACAGAATTAGAAGGAAAAAGATAGTTGAAGTGAGAGCAGCAGAGAAGTACAGCACCTGGAACCATACATACGTCATGGACAAGACCACCCAGTCTAGTGTTCTGTCTCGGACAATAACACCAAAGATGGCAATGATCCTTCATGAGGTCATCTTCAAAGACTGATGTACCAAAGAATGGGATCTTACATTCTTAGGGATCTTACATTCATGACTTTACTTTTATTCTAATAAAATGTTTCAGATTTTCAACCTGTAAAGGTTTTGGTTGTGTTCATAGGATTATAGGATGATAGAAGTAGAACTGGAAGGAACTTTAAAAATCATCGATCCTCTGATTTTATAGATGAGGAAACTCCCAGGAAGGATAAGTAAATTGTCTAAGCTTACAAGGTAGTATAAGTGGGACAATCAGAATTCCAATCAAGCATTTATATTACATTACTTTATCTTTTCAACAACTCTGGGAAGTAGATGCTATTTTTATTCCTACCTTACAGTCACAGAAACTGATATAGACAGAAGTTAAATGACTTGCCCAGGCCATACAGCTAGTAAGTGTGAGGCTACATTTGATCTTGGGTCTTCTCAATTCTGGGTCTAGCATTAGACCCACTGTGCCACCTAGCTATTTGATATGACATTTAACAACTGCCAAAGATTGGATTGGCCCACATGGGCCCTTCTGGGAACATGTTCCTAAAGCTTCTTCTGAAAACTCCTGATGACTTCAGGGGATTGAGGCAGAGACAAGGTCAAATATAAGACATCAAATTAGCAGCCCGGCAAACTAATTTATGTTGTGAAAAGGTTTAGGTATCATTCTCCTAGCAAACTGTAGCAGTTTTATAAATTAACTGAACCTTATTTTAAATCATTCTGTCATGTGTCCTGTGCATATTTTATTTTTAGCATTTCTTTTGTGTGCTTAATATAAAACACCTATCCCAACATGATCCACACTGTACAATGAGTGCCTTTGGACTCTCCAATTTTGAGAGACATAGATATGCCCCTGGATCCTTGTGGGTTTAATTAGCCAAAGAATGTGACAAAATAGACCCTCTTGTTAAAGGCCATAGTCTCCAAGACCAAACCTGTTCCACATTACAAGCCTGGTTCCAGGAGCTGAGAAGAGGTCCTTATTAGAAAAATTAGTGGATTCAATTCCAGGTGCCTGGGTTGAACAATGGTTCCTTAATGTTGGACTTTAATTCACAAATAAGTTACTCCCTATAGAGTACTGAAATCACAACTAGCTGGAAAATAAAACCTAATATTAGCAAAGTAGTTTGAGTTCTTTGGAAGGAAAGTGTTATATAAATACCAAGTATTATTATTTCTTATGGTAGATTTGATTTGTTTCTTTTTCTGTCAAACAGATCTATCCTTGTACTTCCCGCTTCCAGAGTGCAAATTTACAAAAAAAAATCTGCTGAAACACAAAATGTCTTACCTTTTTGTGACCTGCTAATGACAATAACCAATGTCTTCCCATAATTTATGGTTTATCAGCTTGTATTCTCAGCTTACACTTCTAGAATAAGTTATGCCTTCAGTGATTTAACATCACAAAATAGATTTTAGATGCTTTAAAAGACTGTCAATCACTGTAAAAGAAATTCACAGCAGGATTTTGTAGCCCATTGGGGGTGGAGAAGGGCCCATCATCATGAAATATCTAAACAATAGGTTTTATACCAGTAGTTAGACTTGCATTCACCAGTATTCCTTTACTCTGCTCTTACTGACACCTAAAATAAATGTATGAAGGAAATTTCCATACCAGAAGTTTCCCATGTAAATGAAATCATGGATGAAAACAAACAGAGAAGTATGTATTGTTTGGATTTACACTCAGCTGTATGGCTGCTACTTGTCTAGCTCAGAACTATGATATTCTTAAGTTGGGAAAAAGGTCAGAGATATTGAAGGCAATGAAGATGCCAAGAAGAAACTTCAATACCAACCTTAATAAGTATTTGATCAATACTTCATACACATCTTTTTCAATTTGAACCAAAATCTTCTAATCATATGGCTGGGATTGGGTTATTTTCTTTACATTGAGATAAGCTATGATGTCTTTGGGTTAAAATGCTGCCATATCTCTAAAACTACCCTTTTCTATGAACCTTTTTGCTCCCCCAAAACTCTTGTGGCCCCTCTACTTGTTTGAGAAAATCTGAGACTGGTATCATGGTACTTGAATAGAAAATGATAATTGTGATTTATGGTCTCCCTTCTCTTTAACTGTGGATTCCTAGTAATAAAAATAATATGTAATAATAGAAATGTTCAAAGTCAGATCCAATTCTTAGGAAAACATAATGAAAATGTGTGTATGCACATATATACTTACATGTATATGGATGATATATATATACATATGTATTAATATATGTGTGTATACATATATATATTTGAGATATGAAACATATATGTATATAAACGTTATAATCTCATTAGAAGTAATAAGGACCTTAGAGGTTACATCCTCCAATGAATGCCCTCATCTAATAGATTAGGAAACTAAGGCCTTAAACAATTTGCGTAGGATAGTACAACTAGTTGGTGACAGAGCCTAAGATGGAACTCAGGGCTCCTGAATCTTCAATTCTTTTCTCTAAAAACAAACAAAAAAACACCTTTTATTTTTATGTTGCCAAATTGCCCCAAATATACCTCTCCTTTCTCTCTCTCTCTCTCTCTCTCTCTCTGTCTCTCTCTCTCTCTCTCCCTAAATAATAAAGAATTTCAAGGAGAATAATTGATACAATAAGAACAATCATCATTTCTTTCTTTTTTCCAGGCTCTGCTTCTACATTTAGTTAGTGTAACATCCATTCTTTATAGTCATTCAGTGGAGACAGTAAAAAACGAAACAAAACAAAAAGGCAGGCAGAAAATCAAGTTGATACTGAATATTCAATATCTGAACACCTTTACTGTTTTACAAAGCTGTTCCTTTATCCATCATGGATAAATATCACTTTGTAGTGATTTATGTATTTGAATTTAAGTGGATCTACAGACATTAGTCTGAGAGAGTTCAATCTCTGTTAAAGCCATTACCAAATTTCCAATAAGAGATCCACAACATGGACATTTCTCCTATCACCCACCACATCAAAGAACAAGGCAAAGCATTTAATTTCACTACAACTTCATTTTTCGCTTTAATTGCTTCTATTGGCCCTTTAACGTAAAGAAAAGCTATAGCTATCGATATGGCCTTCTTTAATGTCTCATTTCAAGTCCAATTATCTTTAATCTTTAACAGTTTATTGCTTCGCTCTCCTCTACCCTTTACCTTTCTATTCCCAATTTAAAATTCACCAGTAAGTTACTGTTCTAACTTTTTAATTGTTTGTGGGCAACAATTTATTTTGCTTTTAAAAAAATGTAGCTATTTGGTAAAATTCTGTGATATTATTATGGCCCGGAGGCTACGTTAATTAGGCTACTATTTATAAATTCTAAGCCCTAAGTAGGAAACAACAATATCAGATAAATTACTTCTTTAATTTTAAGTTTGAAATCAAATTAGTCTCTAAAATCATGAAAACTGAATTATGAAAATGTAGGACCAGCCTTAAGCAACCGGGTCATTAGTCTCTACTCTCAACTCTTTACTCCATTGGATAGCACTAACCCACTTCCTCAGGCAAAGATGCACTTATACTCTATTTCTCTATTTATCCAATCCTGCTATCCAGAATGACATTTATATTCACATTGTGAGTATAGCGCAGTCAAAAGAATGCTCAATCAGAAGAGCTGTCTTCAGATCCTAGATCTGTAATTTATGACTTATTTGGCCTTACTCATGTCACTTTGATGTGGTTTGGGGTTGCTGGGAACCCTAAAATATCAGGGTACAGGACAGTGTCCACCTGGAAAGAATTCATGCACTGGAACCTTCTTCCAGTCAAAGTGGCAAGGTCTATTGTAATGCCAATAGTGCAGGCTAGATTCCTAGTGAGTCTGCAACTTAATGGGGCTGAGACTGATACTTATATACAAAATAAAAAGGACAGTGAAAATATCAGGATGGGATTAAAGAATGGTAAATAACCTGGATGGGCCAAGAGGACTGTGAAAGGATTGTCAAGTATCTAGGTGGCCTGGGGTAGGCCAGATGCCTTGGGCAAGGCTTCAGTGATCTGGGCTGCTGAAATGTATGGGAAAATTCAGGGACTGGGCTGCTTTCAAAGACATGGTCTTTTCCTTTTAGGGTCCCAGGTCCCATCACCCTATTTCACATTATTGAACCTCAGTTTCTTCATCTTTAAAATGAGAGGCTTGAACTAAATCACATGATGCTCCTCTCCTGCCCTTTCCTACATTGGTATAAGGTACAATCAATAGGTATATTAGATATAACCATAGGGATAAGCAGGGGCCATCTCCAGTCATCCTGATCTATATCTTGCCACTGGACCTAGATGTCTCTGGAGGAGAAAGTGAGGCTGGTGACTTTGCATAGTCTTTCCTCACTTAAATCCAATTTACTTGCAAGTCATGGGATCACCTTCCTGATGTCATGGTACTCTTCCAGAATGAAGGACAAACAACAACCTGTGGGTAGTTTCAGATGCCCCACTGGGGATCTAACTGGCTAGCTTCAGTTGGGCAATGCAGCTTCTTCCTTCCTTCCTTCCTTCCTTCCTTCCTTCCTTCCTTCCTTCCTTCCTTCCTTCCTTCCTTCCTTCCTTCTTTCCTTTCTTCCTCCCTCTCTCTTCCCTTCCCTCCCCTCCCCTTCCCTTTTCTCCCCTCTCCTTCCCTTCCCTTACTTTTCCTTCCCTTCTCTCTCTCCCACTGTCTACATAGATTACCATACCCTTACCTGCAGGTGCTCTGCCCAAAGAAATGTAAATTTTGATGGCTGAAACCTAGCAGGGTATCTTGGGGTTTACAGGCTAGATTTCTTTTTAAAGACCATGCCTTAAACCCGATTCATTCTGGCTCTCATAGATTGGCCAATGATAGGTCCCAGCCAAGCCCCACTTAGTGGTAATTATTTGGGCCCTGATGGCTAATGGTAAAAGTAAATAGTAATTGTTTCTATTTTGGCCAGAAATCCTGAGGGTCTTCCCCTCTCAGATTGATTTTTTTTTTGACTAGATAAAAGAGCCATTCCTTGGCAAATTTCTTACCTAGCCTTAATCACTCAAAGGGTATTGCCTCAGCCAAAATGAGAATGGGAAAAACCTTAACTTTAAAAAGTCTCCCACTGCATCTGGGGCCATCTCCAGTTGTCCTGATCTATATCTTGCCACTGGATCCAGATGGCTCTGGAGGAGAAAGTGAGGCTGGTGACTTTGCACAGCCCTCCCTCATTTAATTCCAATTCACTTGCAAATCATGGCACCTTCCTGATGTCATGGTCCTCTTTAAGAACTAAGGACAGGGGGCGGAGCCAAGATGGCGACTGGAAAGCAGTAACTGGCCTGAGCTCCCCTCCAAGTCCCTCCAAAAACCTATGAAAAAATGGCTCTGAACCAATTCTAGAACTACAGAACCCACAAAGGGGCAGAGGGAAGCAGGACTCCAGCCCAGGTCTGCCTGGATGGTCTCAGGGTAAGGTCTGTCC
>JAQQSZ010006385.1:0-13605 GCA_028646595.1 Phalanger gymnotis
GCGAGCAGGAACGTGAGGCCAGTGAACATGATTTGGCTAAATACTCTCTTGCTTTTCTTTGGCCTCCTGGTTGCCCTTGTGAAATGGGCTTTCTGGGCCTGGAGTCTTTTTGTCAAGATGTTGGAATGGGGAGGCTGGTTCAAGTTTTTGCTGCGGTGGGGCCTAAATAAATTTCTTGTTGTTTTCTCCTTAGAGAATCATACCTTGCAATTTCGGACCATTCAAACATATACATGATTATATTTGAGATCATAAATTCGGCCTTCCTACTACAGATCCATGACTGGTTATTGGTTTACATCACAGCATTTGTTGCCTCAGGAAGGGCCAGAAGTGAGAAAACACTTATGCAACTGAAGACTATCATATGGGCTCCTTGTGCAGAGGAACAAAGACAGTACTGGATTACATTAAAGTACACATTAAATTTTAGGAACTCCTTTCAGATCATTGTTATGTTTCCTCTTCCACTATTCCCAAGTAGATGCCTATTAGTTCTCCAGCCCTGAACAAAATACTTCATCTGTCTTTTCCTTTTGACCCTGTATCCCATTTTTCTCATTATTCTTCCCCTTATTGTTCCTGAACCACTAGTTGAAGGAAAGTTCTAGAGCAATCTTTATTCTCTATACTTTGCATATGGTCCCTACTCCCCCCAGCACCTTCTCTTACCTTCTCTTCCTCAATTTTCAGTTCTCTTTCTATTTATTGTCTTCCCATTGGCATGTAAGCTTCTTGATAGGAAATTCCATTTTTGTATCGTCGGTACTTAGCGCAGAGCCTGGCACATAGTAAGTGCTTGATAAATTCCTGTTAACTTGCTGACATATTGACAGATGAAATAGATCTTAGGCCTCATCAGGATCCTAAGTGGATTAAGTTAATGGAGAAGTCATAGATAAAAAGAATATGGTGATAAACCTCATAGATATGAAAATAAACAAGGACATAACAATAAATCCCTTGGAACTAATATAACTTTCTCAAATATCAGATGCCAAATACTATGAATTAATCAGAATGGTGATATGCTAAAATTTAATTCAATAAATATTCTCAATTTAAAAATAGGTACTAATGGTCATAATTATGTAACCCTGGGCAAGTCATTCAACCTTGTTTACCTCAGTTTCCTCATCTGTAAAATGAGCTGGAGAAAGAAATGTTAAACCACTCCAGTATCTTTGACACAAACCCCCAAATGAGATCATGGAGAGTGGGACATGACTGACATGACTGGACAACAACAAAATGATAGATTTTGTTATAAGTAATTGTGAAGCCAATCAGTAAGTGAAAGATCTTTCCTACCCATTCAATAGGCCTCAGGTGGAGCCAACAAAGGGAGTCTTGATTAGAGGCAGGCCCACAGCTTTGTGATGCTAATCAGTGATAAAGACCCTTCCCAGCTACTCAATAAACCTCAGGTGGGGCCACCAAAGGGAGGCTTGATTAGAGGTAGGCCCACTCCCTTTACTTACTAGGCACTAAGCCTCAGGCCACACTCTTTTGATGATTAGGCATGAAGCTCTTGGGCCCTAAAAAGAGGATATACACCCAGAAGGTAGCAAAGTCAGAATTCAGAAGTCAGAAGAGAAGCTAGAATTCAAAATTCAGCCCATGCAGAAGGAGTTGACAGAGCTGCAGAAGAGAGTGTGGAGCAGAGAGTGGAAATCAGGGAGTTTCAGAGACCAGAGAACTGATGTGAGGAGAGAGACTGCAGGCAAGCAGACAGGATTCATGAGTGATTGTTTATGGGAAGGCCCTAGCAGGGGGGGAAGGTTACAGGATGACTTGGTTCCTTGCTGTAATACTGTATTATAATTTCCTTGTTTCTACATTGAGGTGGGCTTACTGGTTTTGGAATATAATTGCTGCTATATCAATCAAATTAGAGTTATTGGTCTTGTGATTTTATCCTCTGGAGTCTAAATAAATGTTATGTTTTCTCTGCCTTCTACCTAAAGAGTTTTTCACACTTTGTGATTCTAAATCATACAGGCATGTTCGTGGTCATCCTCAAGGTCATGAATCTTGCCTCACTGATACAGTAATGATATAGCAGAAATAAAAATTAATATAAATTTGACTGAATTTTTAAAAATAGCAATAAGTTTTAAAATATACTTTTTAGCTTTCCTATATAATTAAGGGGAAATGGAAAAGGGGATACAGTGATGCAACCTACGTAGTCCAGATAAAGATATTTGGCAATTATGAATGGAGATATCTGCATGAGCAGAGAAGAAAATGCTTCATATTTTTACTTCAAACCATGGACATTTGCCTGGCATATAAATAGATATTTTAGAAGCCTGTGCAACTCAGCCAGAACTGAAGAAATATGAGAAACCTCCTGAGAGACCCCTGTCCCCGTGAGATTTCCTATTTGATTCTCATATCAAAGAGATTTGGCTCAGTATCCTGATGCTGAGCCAGCTGGGCCAAATTGAATATCCAAACATCTTTAGTTTGTCTCATCAAAAGCTGAATTCTTCTCTATGGATGTCAGAAAATTGGTAATAATATTCCCATTGAAAGTGCTACCCATCCATTTTTCTGTATTCATAGTTCATGCTTCAATTAATCAGATATTCACTTATTTATCACATTTCCTTTGAATCACAGAATGTTAGATTTAAAAGGAACTTGATATATTATAGAGTATAACCCTCTCATTTTACAAATAAGGAAACTGAGGCCTAGAAAATAATCATTGATATAAATATGTATATGTACATATACATACATATGTGTGTATATATACATATATATCACTACAAGGTTTACAAAATGCCTTACATTCATAACATCTCATTTGTTTTCAGTTAGTTTTCATTCTGAACTTAATGCCAAATAAAAAGAGCTTTTATATATTATACATATGTATATATGTATTATATATATACATACACAGAGATATATAATATATTCAGATGCATAAATACACATATGTATATAGTTCAGCAGAAAAAGAGAACTGTACATGAAATTGTAAATATGTATTACATACAGCTTTTTAAGATTATAATAAATTTAATATAAGTGCTAAGTTGCATTTACTTGCAAACTGTCTTGCTTATGTTTCTTCTGTATTTTCTTCTATTCAGTCATATATAATCTGATTTGAACCTTCCAGTGATACCAATAGCTTAGGTACTACAGACATTCTTATCTCCATTTCTACTATGAGGATACTAGGCCCAGGTAAGCCTATAGCCACAGAGTAAGTGTCAGACATGGGATTTGTACCCAGGCCTTCTTGACTCCCCAGCTAGCACTTTATTTTGCCACACTTCTTCATAACTGAGAGGAAATGTTGCATAGTGAGAGAGAATGTGTCATAGTACACGTAATGCTGAATTTTGAATCATGAATCCTGGGTTTGAATCCTGCCCTCAAAACTGCATAACTCTATGGCTGAGCTGGTTGTTTAACATATAAACCTGAGTTTCTTCTGTAAATGGAGGTGATAACACTTGTAACACCTACATCATCTGCATTTTTGTGAGGCTCAAATCAGATAAGAGATGTGTGTGCCTGAGTATGTATGTGTGTATATATGTGTGATGCTAAATCAATGTCAGCTACTATTATTATTTCCAAGAATGCAAAAAATAAAATTTATGACAGGATTGGAACTGTAACTCATGTTTCCTATGCTTTCTCTATATAACTTTGCTTCTTTCTATCATACAGCCCATGGTTACTGCTTTCAGGGAGCTTATGATCTAGTTGTGTATTAAGTATCACTCCTGAATTAAAATGTTTATTTTAAATTAGGGCAGTTAGGTGGCACAATGGATATAATGCTGTGCCTGAAATCTGGAAGACTAGTATTCCTGAGTACAAATTTGTCCTCAGTCACTTACTAGCAATATGAACTTGGGCAAGTTACTTAGTCCTGTGCCTCAGTTTCCTCAACAGAGAGAGGGAAATGGAAAGAAAAATGGTAAACCACTCCATTATCTTTGACAAAAATACCAAATGGGATCATGAAGATTCAGACATAAATGAAGGACTCAACAACAACGAATTTGAAAAGCTTTTGGTGTCTCTGGTTGCTGATAGACATGATTAAATAGGCATTTTAGCTACAGAATTATAACACTTTTGGTGCTATATGATGCTTGACTAACAAGGTAACAGCCCTCAAAGGACATACTTCAAAAATATATTACAGAGCTGGGTAGCTTCAGTGACTCAATTTACTCACCAGTGACTAGTCTGTTTTATTTTGTTTTGTTTTAAATGCCCCACACATAATCAGGAAGCCTGAATTATTCCAGGGCTCCAAATGGGACTGAATTCCAAACAACCATGAAAGACAACACTTTGTAGAGCTATGCCGTTCTTTAACTGATTCCAGTTTACGTAGTAAAGTGATTTCTGAAGACAAAATATTCTCAAATCCTGAAACTAGAAGGAGAGGTACATGTTATAGTTCATTAAAAAGAATTACATTGAAATTTAAAGAAGATTGCAAGTTAGCACTTGCATGTATGAAACAGATGAACAATCACAGGAAACATTTAGACATTAAGAAAAGCCTAGTTAATGCCAGTCAATTTTAGTTAAATTTACACAAAATCTTATATCTTCAAATTTCAATGGCGCTCCAATTTTATTTTTCCTTTTTTTCAAGGCAAGATAGCATGCTATCAGCCGCTGCCCACTAATGAACAATATTAATAAGAGAATCATACAATATTGAGTGTTGAATGCTGATGGAAAAAAAAACATTCTTAAGAGAAATGGGACATTAAAAAATGGTTGAAAATGTAATGCTTGAGACTCATTGTAAGTTACAACTACCTGCCTAACAGCTCTTACTTATGGATGTTCTTTCTCCTTTTACTGTGTTTGCAGTATATTATAAGAGGCATTAATTGAGCTTATTTCAGAATTGTAGCTAGGTTGGGGGCTAGGTTTTGTTTTGTTTTCTTTTCTTCTTAAAAAGTAGGGATAAAATGATGTGATCTTGCTGATGGTTGATTCCTCTGACAAAACAAAAGAGAGAATAAAAATCATACAGCCTATTGGGGAAGTAAAAACAAAACAAAATGACAAAAACAAAAACTTATGCTCCTCTCACTGATCAACTGCAAAAGTGACTGATATTGACTCAGCATTCGTACTTGTCAGTTCTTTCAGTACCTTGTGACTGGTTTGGTCTGGGTCTGGAAAGTATGGCTCTTAGAGGATTACTTAAGTATGCTTATTTATTAGTAGCTAATAATAGCAGATTGCATTTATATAGTGCTTTAATTTGATAGATATATTACTGTATATAATTAATATCATATTTTATTTATAAATATAATTCTCATAAATGTTTAATCTCATTTTATGAGATACCTCATTTATCTCATTTACTCATTTTATCCTTATGACACCCTTGGGAGTTAGAAGCTATTATTATCTATCTCAATTTTAGAGACAAGGAAATTCAGGAATTTATCAGGGTCATATGGCTAGTGTCAAAAACCAGATTTGAACTCAGGTCTTATCGACTCCATCCACTGTGTCACCTAGATGTCTCATTCACTCCCTATTCACCATTTTTATTCTCCTATTTTCAAACCTAGGATCATTCTTGTTATCAACCTGAAGCTTAAACAGTATTGAATTGTTCTGCCTTCTCTATATTTTTGTTTATTTTTCTTCCAATTTGTAGCAGAGTGCTTGGCATACAACAGATTCTTAATAAATACTTCATAACTGATGGGATTATTCTTTTCTCCAATATAGCTTTTGTATTTAAGTATGATTTGTTCTCCTCAGCGTTCATTATGAGCCTGGGTTCATTCTGAGTTTAAATTGGTCTTGCCTCGTTCTTACAAGGTTATGCTAATGTTTCGTATTTTTTTTTCTGTCCTTAACTTTCATTTTGAGTGGGTATATTCAAAACCTGTGTATCTGTATTATTCTTTTGATAGGCAGGTCCCCTTTCTCTTCCTGAGTAAAATGTTTCTGTTTGTAACTTGTGATACCATTACTGAGAGGTTTCCTTTGCTCCAGATCATTTATGCTGAAGAAACACTGGCAATGACAAACATTTATGGATAACCTTTGATGTGTGCGGCTCTGGTGCAAGGAGCTGGGCTGTCTCGGGGTGTTACCACTCTTTTTCTTCTTTAACATTTATGATAACAATTTATTGTGAGGTTTCATTAAGTTCCTCTTTAATTTTCTTCCGAAATCCTCTTTTATAAGCCTGGCACTTCTAGAGTCAGTTCATAAAGTCAGCAATCATTCAATCAGGTGACTGGCACTGATACCAAAACTGGTAATGCTTGTGTAAATTCTGTTCTGTAGCATTCAAAATGCAACATACCAACTTTATTGTACAGGTTACTAGTAGCATTTTAAACTATGTGTGAGTTTATATCAAAAAATAGACATGCAATTAGTAATTTAATGAAAACATGAACTAAGTGCTTTCCCCTATTCTTGTCCTTGTTCCTGTCTCTGTCTCCATCTCTATCCTTATCTCTATCTCTGTCTCTGTCTCTTGTTTTTATCCCTATTCTTAGCTCTATATTTATTTCTACAATCTCTCTATGTCTCTTTTGGTCTCCACCTCCATGTGCATCTCTATCTCTATCCATGCATAAAAATATGTTGCTATAAATATCATCCCTGGGGATTTGGGGATCAATTTAATGACTTTCCAGTCAGGAAATCCCAGGAGTTTGAGCATTTGTCCAGTAACTGAGTATAGGCATAGGATAAATCTCATGCAATAAAACTCACATAACTTTCCTTAAGTAAAAGTGTAGGAATATCATGCTTCTGGGCTTTCAGACATATATCTAGCTCTGTATAAGCTTATAAATGTATCAAAATAACTTCTATTAAAAAGAAAATATAGTTTTAACAACTTGAAGATTCCCCATGAAGAATATTAAACTAGATTAGAAATCAGTATCTTTTCTACTGCCCAATTTGGTTTATTTGACAAGAAGTCCTATCACCTATTAATCAATTACAGTTAAATTCTATGAGGATAAAACAAAGAGGGAGGGAGGGAGAGAGGAAGAGAGAGAGACAGAGAGAGACACAGAGAGAGAGAGAGAGACAGACAGAGAGAGAGGCAGACAGAGACACAGAGACAGAGAGAGAAAGAAAGAAAGAAAAACTAATTTGCTCCCAGGAGTCAGGTCAGGGCAACAAAGAGAGACAGATAGGACAAAGTCAGAAACAGAGACACACAGAGAGAAACAGAAACAGAGATAGTAATGGAGAGAGATACAGACAGAGACAGAAGGAGATACAGAATCAGACAGACAAAGAGAGATAGACCAAGATAAAGAGACACAGAAAGACGGTGAGACAGAGGGAAATACAGACAAAGGCAGAGGCAGACATAGAGAGAGAGATTGAGAGTGACAAGGAGAGACATTCGGAGAGAAAGCAAGTAAAAGCAGAAGATGGCCTTGCAGGAGGCCAGAATTTGAAAGAAAAATTAGGGGCCCCCGCCACAATAGGGAGCACCCCAGAGCTGGGGAAGGATAGCGCAATGCCCAGGTGTGAAAGGCCACTTCTGTGTCACAGCGACTCCAGAAGGAGGATTCCTGGGTTTAAAAGACCTACTGTTGCCAAAGATGGCCTAACATGAGGAAGCCCTGCCTGGTGGGAGCCAGCTGTGATATCGGAGATGGAAACAGATTCTACTATCCCCCTCTGGCAGAACAAACTACATGGAGCTGCTTCAAGTGTAGTGTGGAGGCTTGGGACTAACCTGGGACTAACCTGCCCTTGAAGCAGTGTCCTCGGGCATCCTTCCAGACACTGCCCAGCATCTCTGACCTATGTCCAAGCCATGTGTCCCCGATCTTGCTTTGGCCGATATTGCATGGATAGCAGCAGATGATGAGGAAACCTATGCCCGAGTCAGGAGTGACACCTGAATTGGAACTGGAAGAAGGAAGAAGACCCTGCTGTCATCATTTCAGAGGTGTTGAGGAGAAAGTTTTCTGTGAAGGAAATGGATATCAGCATGAAAGGAAGCTAAAGACCATTTTTATGGCGCCCTTATATATGCCCTTTTCTCTATAAGCTGCCTCACCACAGATACTACTGCCTTGCAGTTAGAAATGTCCTTCCACAATGGAAAACACTGACAGGCTAGAAATGGGGAGAAGAGAGAAAAGCTGAACTGCTTCTCCACACTTCAAACCTTAGCAAAACTTTTAAGGACAGTGTTCTAAAAATAGTTTTGGGTTGAAGGTTTGCAGGTAATCAGTCATGTTGCTTTGGTTGTTTTAGGTTGAAAAACAAGATGGGAGTTTCAGTTTTCCTCCTCATGTGAAAATAGGCCCCAGATGGATGACTAGCTTCATTGCACTATCCACCCAGCTGCTGTTCTTAACTGAGTGCATGCAATACGTCCCTCAGACTCAGCTGCTTCCTTGCAAGGGATGAGGGTGTTGGGGCACCGTGAAGTCTTCTCAATACCAGTCATAAACCTAGACTTGGCCCCTGCCCTCATGTACCAACACCCAGCTGTGAACAGGCTTCCAAATGTCCTGTAGCTCCAACTCATGGACAGGCTGAAGCTGGCAGGCCAGGGCTATTTTTTTTTTCTTCTTAAAACACCTTTTGTAATACTGTAAAGAAACCGAATCTTTCCATTACCCCCCAGGATCCTTGTGGCCTCCTCGTTGCCATGGCATTGATGTCTTGTTCCATTGCCATTGATGATGAGGGGAGGGGGCTATGCTTCATTTGGGGCCATTTTTTCTCATACCCAAATCTCTGTCGAGTCATGCCAAAGTCCTCACCCAACACACTTACTGCATGACCAAGCCTTCCTTGGGACTTCTTTAGTAAAGGTATGTGCACGTGTGTGTAGTGTTCCAGTTGAAGCACTACCTGGTATTAAAGTATTTGAGTGAAAAAAATGAAAATTAGAAGTCCTTCATGTGCATTTTCACTGTTTTCTGTCCATTCGTTCACAACAAAATGATCTCCTTCATTAGCTCTTCTATAATCTGTCTTTTATCTCTCCTTAACTATTTGCGGAAAAATCACACCTTCTGTGTTCCAATCTCAGCAATCTGATGATTTGGAGAGCTGCTGCCCTCTTTTTAAAAACTAGGAAAACACTGAATAAAAACTTTCTCATCTTTCTATAGTGGAAAGCTGTTGCTTCTTTGTAGTCAGTCACATAGCCTAGTCTTGTCTCTTTTTTTTCCCTGAGGCCTGCTCTTTCTGGGACGGTAGTGTCCAATAAGAGGGAGGAGATTACAGCCAAAGATATTTCTACTCCAGTGGTCCTAAAGTAATTATATTTGGCTTGACAATGCCAATATTGTCAAAGACAACTAAGTAGACAGACCTTTGACAGTATGTGTACACATTTGTAAAGGTGTATGTATGTGTGCAGGTAGTATCCATGTATGTATCACCTGACAGCTTTTTTTTTTCTATTTTAAGCAGCAACTATGATTTCATAAAATAAGTAACTCCCGGGATGGAATCTTCTTTCACCATCAGATAATCAACTTACCTGCGATTTATAGTCTTAGAGCATTGCCAAGGTCGCTGAGATATTAAAGTGACTTTCTTTTGGTCTTATAGTTAGTGTATATCAGAGAGTTTACTTGAATTTAGGTCTTCCTGGCTTCAAGACCACTATCTATTATCTCATAATGACTATGTGTGACTATACACGTAATAAATATGTGTATGCAAGTATACCTCAAAAGTCACATTCAATATTTGGATTTTTCTCCAAAGGCCTACAAATAATAAAATATGTTAAATTCTTAACAAAATTTTAAATGGCCTTCAAATCTCCTTAAACTTCTTTGTTTTTTTTTTGTTTTTCTGGGTTTTTTTTGTGTGTGTTTGTGTATGAATTTTGTACAAACTTTCTTTGACAAGTCAAAGCAATTTGAAGGTAGATTTTTCAATTTGAAGATACTAAGGTGGTTTCAGGAGCTAATGCCAAAACTCAATCTAATCAACACTACATATATATGTTCTTCCTTTCTTTAAGTCAAGAATCAGATCATCTCAGTTACATCTAAGAGAGGTGAAGTAAAGGAGTGCAGAATAAGCCACAAAACGTACCAGCCAATCAGATCAACAGGTTGTGACTGAGATAAGCAATTCCCCAAGGTTACTGCATGAGTTGGAGACAAGGATATTGCATATTTCTGTATAAGTCTAACAGTGACTCATAAACTATTTTCACCCTGGTTGAAGGAAGCTGACTTTTACCTCAAAGTCAAAATGTGAATAAAAATAGCTAGGGTTGGTTTTCTTTTGATAAGTCACGGAAAAATGGACATTTCCTGCTTACATCATTGTATATAAAAAAAGGGGAATTGCTTTTTTCTACTTTTTAAAAAAAAGGCAAATTTGGATTTCTGAGTTAGCAATCATAATTAGGAACAAAATTTGTACTTAAGCTATCACTAATGCCAGTCAACTAGATAAATGTTTAAAAGTGCAAATAAAGTCCGCATATCTCTAAGTACTCATATATATTTGATTACAGGTAGATAAGACATCTACGTTTTTATTAGACGTTTATAGTAAGATATAAAAATAAATGGATACAAAAAGATAAAAAATATGTTTCATATATATGCATAAGTATATGTTCGATATGGTTATAGTAAAATATGATGATTTATGTTTTATTCAGAGATAAACTTATTAATTGAAGATATATTATAATTAGGCTTTAGTATACATCAATGCCATTAATGGAATCTTTGGTGGTTTTATTTTTGCTTTTGATTTTTAATCAGATCTATATAAAGGTACAGAGAAAGGTACAAGATAAAATTCAAATCCATGGAAAAAAGTAAGAACTTTTTAAACAGAATGTTCAAGTATATAATTGTGATGGGAAAAAAAAGGAATTCTATGATGCAGCCTTTAAAAAATTCTCTGAAAATCAGTATTAAAGTATGAAACTCTGAGTAGCAAAAAGCAGTCATGATTACTGCTTTACATTTTTTTTTCCTGTTCTTTTTTTATTGACAGAAGTATAATCATATGTCAAATACAAGCAAGTGAAATTTCTTGGACTAGAAACATAAAAGCTCTATTCATG
Organism: Phalanger gymnotis; assembly: GCA_028646595.1. Taxonomy (NCBI): domain Eukaryota; kingdom Metazoa; phylum Chordata; class Mammalia; order Diprotodontia; family Phalangeridae; genus Phalanger; species Phalanger gymnotis. Next base: position 11,075 of record JAQQSZ010006385.1, read on the forward strand.
GATGCATTAGAATAATAAAAAAGAATCATAAGTCTTAAAAGACCTTATACTGCAAAATGACCATTTTATAACACTATTTAAAAAGCAGTCATTGATAACAGAACCTTGAATGAAGACATTAGAGACAGAAGAGTAAAAGGAACTGAAAAATCAGGAAATTATAATTTTGGGGGAGAAAGCCTCAGGGAGAGAGGGAAACAAATACAACTGAAGACCATTAAATATCTTTAGAAATGACCTCACATATGTAGTATGAAGGCTGAAATTATAATCTCAAATATAATTATATATATATATGTTTGAATGGTTCAACACTGAAAAGTATGAGGGATTCTCTAAGTTGAAAGCATCAGAACATTTTTTTAGGCCCCAGATCAACAAATTGGCGAACCAGCCTCCCCATTCCAATGTTGTGATCACAAGCCTCCAGGCCCAGTAGGCCCGCCTCACAAGAGTAACCAGGAGGCCACAGAAAAATAAGATAGCATAAATCATATTCACTGGCCTCAAGTCCTCTCTCAACTCCTGGGTCCACACATGGGTTAGCTCTGCTTTGGCTTCAGCTGTAGTTTCTCGCCTCTCCTTGCAGCCAAGCCTCTGGCATTCTCAATCCCCGCCTCCATGACCAGAGACCAGAGACCATTGGTTCCCGAGTTGACCCCTCTTAAGTCATTAGTCTATGCCCACACAGGTTTCACACCTGATAGGGCTTTGGGCCTGGGGCTCAGCACTTAACAGGTGAAAGTACTTTCAAGGTAAACAAAAGCCAAAACTCCTGAAGGGCCTTTCACTCAAAGTAAACAAAATAAACAAAAGCCAAACTCCTCAAGGGCACCCGTTAAACTAAGCCCATTTTGCCTTACTGGCACAACATATCAGTATAGGATTCAAAGATTAGAATATGCTCCATTAGAATTTCTAGAAAAGGGGGGCAGAGCCAAGATGGCAGCTGGAAAGGAGGGACTAGCGTGAGCTCCTTTTTCCACAATCTGACTAGCAGCTTCTGGGGAGGTGCAAGACCCACCAACAACCAGCACCCAGTAAGCTGCCAGCACCCAGAAAGCACGGGTTCTTTTTATCTGCTTAGCTAAGGAAAGCAAGGTGAAGGGGTTGACAAGCTTACTTTAATTCAGCACACGAATATCATACACTTAGTTCAGGGAAAAAAGCCAGCACCCTGAACTTCAGAGCAAATTACAAACAAAGTACAAAAATCAACAGACAGACCCAATACAGATTCATAGTTACCAACATCTAGGTTCAGCCCGGGAGCTCAGAATGACAGGTGGCCCAGACTCACACAAGCCACCACTGCTGCCGCAAAGAATTCCAAGGAAGAGGAGGACAACCCCTGGTTTTTATATCTTTTTCAGCGTCAGGGGTGAGTCACACATGCGACTCACCCAAGTGACCTAAAATCATCACAAAGAGGCGACTTAGAAGAGCCTCTTTGAGAGGCTCTTTGAGAGCCTCTAAGAGCCTCTGTTGTCCCAGACAGGTAAACTAGGCCCTCCCTGGAGTTAGCCCCACCTTGGGCCCCACCTTAGTTGACAATCCACACCCACATAGGTTTTACACCTAATAGGGGTTTGGGCCTGGGGCTTAGCACTTAGTAAGACTCAATGAAATACACTGAATTATTCAACAAAAACAAAAGCCAAACTCTTCAAGGGCACTTGTTGAACTAAGTGCTAAGGAGCCCATTTTTCTTACCAACACAGCTCCCCACCAAGTCCCTCCAAAAACCTATAAAAAGTGGCTCTGAACCAATTCTAGAATTGCAGAACTCACAAAATAGCATAGGGAAGGAGGGCTCTAGCCCAGGACACCCTGGATTGGCTATGGGTAAGGTCTATCCCACAGGGAGCTGGGAGCGGAGGAGAGGGGAGCTGAGTGGAGCAGAGCCCAGAGTGGGCGGCACAGACCCACTAGACTGGGAGCCGGGCAGAGCGTGCCTGCCCTAGCACCCTGAATCAGTGAGCTGCAGCAGTTACCAGACTTCTCAACCCACAAACACCAAGGACAACAGAGTAGGTTAGTGGGAGAAGCTGTTGGGGACTGGGATAGAGTTTGTGGTTTTGGCCACCACCCTAGGTGCAGCAGGGGTGGGGCAGCTTTAGAACTACAGTTGCAGTTGCTTCTGGCCCCAGGTCCACCTGGTGGGAGGAATTAAGTGGCAGATCAGAGCAGGAGTGAACAGCCTGCTGAAGATTTAAGTCCAGTCCAGATTGGGGGTTCTTGGGGAAGGAGGAGTGCTGGTGTGGCAGAGCTGGTGCATACCCCCAGGCTTGGAACATAGAACTCTTTATTATACAAGCAATCATACCCCGCTGCAAAACTCAAAGGTCAAGTGGGTTGACTGGGAACATGGCCAGGCAGTGAAAATTGACCCAGATTCAGTCTCAGACTCTGGATTCCTTCTTTGGTGACAAAGAAGACCAAAACATACAGTCTGAAAAAGTCAACAAAGTCAAAGAGCCTACAACAACAGCCTCCAAAAAAAACATGAACTGGTCTCAGACCATGGAAGA